>CABFWB010000744.1:51693-84263 GCA_902151455.1 Timema bartmani
AGATCTACCACACAGTGATTTCATAGATAGATAGAAAATTTATTATTACAAATTTGATAAATATAGTAGATAAAATTGGTTGCCAATGGTAGTGGAAAAGCATTAAATATCAAATTCTACCCTTACAACTTGGGAAATGTCACGATTTCAAATAATTGATTCACTGTTTTTATCTTATAACCATACACTTGTTAAAATTGTGGAGTAAATTCTTGATGGCCGATTGACCTTAAAACAGTAGCGTCTACATATTGCGCCTTAGTCCAGCTACATTTTAACCAAGAAGCGTGCTCGTTTTACTCGGCCAAACACTACTGTCCTGTCGGACAGGTCTTACTGGTCATTTAATTCCTGTCCTTCTTCACCTTGTTTGAATTTGCACCAATAGGAACCTGACAAATTCAAACTAGGAAGAAGGTACTCGAAGCTTATTACTTCCTCCTTCAGGTCGTTTAGGCCGGTAACTCTGTGTAGTCAGCTCAGTGAATCCCCCACAGGGAAAGGAAACAAATTACCTATATGTTCCTAGTTATTCAAACATCACCGACAAAATGCATTTCTCGAATGTTCAAAGAATTCACAGTTTTGCTCTCCTGTTGTACCGAAACCTCTCAAAAAATTGTAATAACTGAGCAGACAAACAATAGCTTGGCTCGGCAGTTGTGGATGGTTGTTGGTAGAAGGTCGCTTGTCGTGCGGCAGTTTACGTAGGAAATAATTAAATGTATATATTTATTCTATCAGTTTATTTTAGCACGCTTTAGTGTCAGTGACACATACACATCCATATATTTATGTAACGTATCTGCACTCCGTTTGTCGACCTGGGTGTTCTTGGAGTGTAGTGCCTACTTCAGGAACCAATGATCTTGGGTTCAAACATATCCAAGGTCAACAAAAATTGTCTTGCGCTATAAAAATTCGTAGCACAACTTCCTTCGGAGGGGAAGTGAAGCCGTCGGTCCCATTTAGATTGTGGCAAGTAAAATATTCCAGGGAGGTAGGTGAAAGTACCCTTTTCCGGCAGAATTGATAGGCCCTTTCGCGCTCGCTCATATAAATTCAGTGTGGAAGGCAACGGGGAAGTACCGCATTTCCTGAAATCCCCCTAGTACGTGGGTTGTTGACTTAAGAAGAAATAAACTCCGTCCAACCTGACCAATTACGGTATGCCCATATTTTAAATGCTCTACCACAGTCAAGCCCATCAAGGAAAGCTACCTTTTGGGATTAACAAGGGGTGGATACATATTTATACATTTAAACATATCAATTTATTCATATTTACTCATACTTCATTTATCTATTCATTAACATATATGTATTTATATTATTCATTAACATATATTTATTTATATTATTCATTAATATATATCTATTTATATTATTCATTAATATATATTTATTTATATTATTCATTAACAAATATTTATTTATATTATATAATATATATAAATATTTATTGGGTTTTTATTCCCGTGTCTATGCCATATTTCAATTTAAGGAATAATATTTAGATGCAGCTATAACCGTAATTACAACCAAAATAACTTGAGTATTTAATCCATTATAAACATATTTATATATACACCACACATTTTATCTTCATTACGTTTATCACAAGAGCTACTGATAATTTATTCTCAAAAAGAGATTAAAATAAATGCGCTCGCACTAGCACATAGAAAGAATATGAAAACATATTTGAAATGTCACGTATGAAAATCCTTCCATGTACCCAGGTGAGACTCAAACCTTGATCTCCCTATCATCGGTAACGCAGTTTATAGTGAACCTGATGACTCAGAGCTCCAAAGTGGGCTCATTCTTACTTTATGAAACAATTTTAAAAGGGCAAAGGCTAAAATTAATGTGCATTATCACATAAATATTTTGTTTTTAAAGAACACTGTAGCTTACTATCCATTTGGCCTATCTGCATACCTAAGATATTGAGTTAGGGATGAGGAGGTAATAATTTAGATGAAATAAACCTACACTTAGAGGGAGGAAGAATGAGAACACATAATTTTAGGAAAGTATATCCGACCGGTTTTCAATCGCCTATCTACCACATCATTGTCAGTCCAGCCTGTTGTGAGAGTGATACCGTAGACCAGATATTAAACTGAAGATGTGGAGATTAGATTATACAAGGGTTTCTCAGACAGGGTTTCATCTCAGGTCTCCAGATTCACTGTGGAGCATGCTAGTACACATCAGAGTCAACAGTCACGCCTGGTCTAGACTCACTATGGAGCATGCTAGTGCACATCAAAGTCATCAGTCACGCCGCCTGGTCTATATTCACTGTGGAGCATGCTAGTACACATCAGAGTCAACAGTCACGCCTGGTCTAGATTCACTGTGGAGCATGCTAGTGCACATCAGAACCATCAGTCACGCCGCCTGGTCTATATTCACTGTAGAGAAAGCTAGTACACATCAGAGTCAACAGTCACGCCACTTGGTCTAGACTCACTATGGAGCATGCTAGTGTACATCAGAGTCAACAGTCACGCCACCTGGTCTAGACTCACTATGGAGCATGCTAGTACACATCAGAGTCATCAGTCACGCCACCTAGTCTATATTCACTGTAGATAAAGCTAGTACACATCAGAGTCAACAGTCACGCCTGGTCTAGATTCACTGTGGAGCATGCTAGTGTACATCAGAGTCAACAGTCACGCCACCTGGTCTAGACTCACTATGGAGCATGCTAGTACACATCAGAGTCATCAGTCACGCCACCTGGTCTAGATTCACTGTAGAAAAAGCTAGTACACATCAGAGTCAACAGTCACGCCGCCTGGTCTAGATTCACCAGTACTGAGCTGATAGCCCTGTACTAAACTCTTGTTGAAAATGTGTTCTATCTGTAAATATTGTCGTACTTAATTTGTTTTAACATTAATAGGTGCTTTGAACATGTCCGTTGGCTTCTACAGATTGATTACTCCAGAATCTTCTTTCTTTAAATCATAAAACTTCATTTTCTCTCCTTGTTTGAGGTCGTCAATCAGTTGCATTGTCGTCTTCTTAGTCCTTTTCTCTCTTACACCTTGAAATTTATGACATCACTCAATAAAAAATTATTTTCATGATGTTACCCAGCCATAATTGACCATTCCTCACAGAATTACATTTTCATTATACTGAGTGATAAATCAAAATTTGATATTAGTGGAGATTAGCTATTATTTTATTGACTACCATAATATAAGTATTGGAACTAATTCATCATGGCTTACCAATATGTTATATTTCCATCCATCAATAGTGATTTTAAATTTAATAATTATTATACTTAATCCCATCTAGTGTGACAGCTCTCAGCCAGTTCAATGTGAAGACAGAGAATTAATTAATTAATTTGGTATCATAGTTAAGCACTGCGAATGAAGATAAATACAGTATTTCTTACTCATCTTGTATAATTATGTAGATTAGATTTAATTAACACTTAAAACAAACAAGCAACGACCCTTAAGAGTTATAAATATATTTAAAATTATCTGGGTAGATTAATTATGAAAATAGTATTTGCTTTATCTAAAGTGTACAGCTTATTTCTCAAACAGTCAGTCACTAATTCACAAACTAACTTAACCTCACCGTAATGACCACTTAACAACAGAGATAGCTTCAGAAGCAGATATTTGTTTATCTGGCCAACAGCAGGAAAATAATATACACCAGTTATTATAACATCAAAAGGAGGATAGGTCAATGTATTCTGAGCATGCATTTAACCTCCCTGACCACTCAGAAAGCAGAACAGATTCCTTGAATATAGATAAATTACCAACAAATAATAAGAAAGGGAACTAGAACAAACACAATAAACGGTACGTGGAACTACACAGACATACTCGCTCGTACACCTTAAAATTGAGATATGTTCTTATTACTCAGAAAGTGGGAGGGGCCTTACATGTCCCCATTTAAGAAACACAATTTTAAAAAATGCATTCTAAAACAATTATAACAATATATTAACCAATAATGCTAAAAATTTTCAAACAAACAGTACAAAGTTCCTTTTATAATAACAAATTAGATGCCCAAACGGAAGGAATCTATATACAAAGCAACTTCTATCTAAGATTGATCACAGAAAAAGTGATACGAAATGATAGATAAAAGACTTTGTTATAGAAACACCACGTTTATTCATAGACAGGTCCATATATGAAATAGTATACACTGTTATAGAAAAATATTATTGGTTTTCATATTTGTATACAACTTGAAAAATATTTACTTTATTAAATATTATTTAAGATAAAAGTTATTTATCTTCATCGCCCCTACAACTTTTCAAGGATAAGCGATTTCGTTTCTAAATTGGTGGTGGAGACAGGATCAAAATTGGAGATATTCGCTCATGTAAAATACCCTCTAGGAGTATAGGTCATTTTAAGGGGAAAAGATGCCTGGGTAAGAATTTAAGTAAAAATTGTTGATGCTAATTTTCAGAGAAATTACGTTTTCTCATTTTGACCTTAAATAAACAAAACAAATAATCTAGAATTTTAAAATATATAGGTCTTTTTCTGAGACAAGAATGGTTGTTTAGTGAAGAAAAAAGGAACTTTTAATTCCTTGGGATATTTTTCAGTCTATTACACCCAAGAACGAGTCCCCTGCCCGCTAGTTCAATGAAAGGGAAACCCAACTTCACCAATAATACTATTTTTAGTCGTTATTAGAATCAAACCCAAGTCTCCTTTATAAGAAGTCCAAAGTGCTAGTGACTGAGCTAACGTGTCTGAATTGATATATTTTTAAAATCAGTTGTGCATCTAAGTCGTAAGACATCTCTCAAGTACGTTTGTTTACTGTAGTAATCTACTTTTAAGAAAAAAGTTACCGACTTATATAAAAGGGTCAACGCGTAAAATTAACTACATTTTAAAATCAATTTGTGTAACTTGTCTTGAAACATTAATTTAAGTGATATTTCTTCTTAAAATAACAATATGTGAATTGTTAAACTAAGAAGTTTATAAATGTCACTTACTGGGCCTATTGTAAAGTGATGTTTGGACAATTTTTACCGACTCATGTGCAATACTTATTTTATTCAAGTGTTCAAACGCACAGAATCGGCCCAAACAAAATCAGTCCTCCATCCACAAGTCCCCTTACTAGAATGTGTTAAAGTTTACGTGTAAAAAAGGTGTTGATATGTTACAATATCACCTTCCTAGGTTTTTGTTCTCGCAAGTGAAGTGTTAATTATTCCAAAACGTAGCTCATAGCTCCCTATTACTCACTTGAGCAGCCATGAGTGCACATATCACAAATAGTACCCCAGAGGGGGGCATTGTGGTATTTAACGTCCCTTTCACTACAAGCTGTATCCCTTAACCCCTCGAGTCTTTCAACACTGAATTAGTAATGAGACAGTTTGTGCGTAGAGACCTCCCCCACCCCTCCTCTCACATCCCCAAAGTTTCAAACAACGCATGCGCAATGTTTGGAGGGATGGAAATACCCTCATCATTCTCTCTCTCTCCCACACACTGTAGAGGTATCAGTTATTCACGAAACAACAAAAAAATAAGCCGCAACTTCATCATCTTTCATCTGCAGAATGTTTTTGTGGTTTGGTGAGGAATGGAAATAAAACTTGCACGGAATAGTTTAGCAGACGAAACAGGTTTGCGCCTTCCCTGTTTGTGTTGCGCGCACCAGGAGTATTCAGGGGAACAATTATTACCGCGGAGGGTGCTTCATTTAGGCCTGTATCACACTAAGATGCTACGACAGCTCTCTCGCTAGTGCAATGTCTCGTAAGCTGGACTGGCATCTCTGCCAGGCGTGTGATGCACGGATGGTTTCTTTGTTTTGTAACTGGCATCACTGCCAGCAGAACTTCTGTGGCATCCTAGTGTGATATACCCCTTAGTTTTCAAACTATCATAAAGATATGTGGGTTGTTTGGTCTTATGCTGATACATTTTTAGTTACTTTTTAATGCTTTTTTAAATAGAATATTTACTATTTATGAGCTACTTTAACATTTGACCAAGGCTACTCTCATGGATGGTCGAGCTGTCTAGGGTGACAGGCTAACATTGCACTTGGGTTGCCTTAAACGGGGATATCCAGATATTATATCCCAGCTGATTTCACTTAAATGGTTTTATATGAGGTTGTAAAGTTGTTTTTCTTATTCTCTTGCCTGCTTGTAAAAATCATTGCCATTGAAATACTCAGTTCATCATTAAATTTTAGATGAGAGGGTGAAATTTAATGACATTGGTAAGTATTTGTCTGATGACAATGAAGATCTCTAGAGTGCAACTGGTTGGTATTCAGCCCCTTAGTCCCCTGGTGGCAGTGTTGTCAACCCTTACTATACAGATAACAGATCGGCACCACCTGGGTAACGAGACACTACTAACTTCCGTTCGCTAAATTATTAACACAACTACATATATAAATACACATCTGTCAGACACCAGTGGTGGTTAAATTAATATACAGGAAGTCCTATTCTTCGGCATATTTGTACTAAATTCATATTTGCCTCAGGCAATAATTTTTATTGTATACTTGAAATATCAAAGAGGCCCCCATTTATGCTAAACCGTGACGTCATTAATTACCCCCAACCTGCTTCGGTTGGCGAATAGTTTCGTATAGCACTGTTACTTTTATTATATAAAAGTTCTTTGAAGTTCCATCTAAAATCGTTTGTAAAATAATATATTTTATAAATATTTCATAAAACATTTTACATCATAGAACATTCGTTAGGGTTTTACCAAACAAAATGGTGACATTTGAAACTTAAGAAGTAGTTAAACGTTTATTTGTACGGTATTAAATGAATATTTTCTTAAATTACTCAACAGTTAAATAATTTCTTAAGTGTGTATTTTTTTATTATTTAATAAATTCTTTTGGTTGAAATTTTTTTAATGTTTCTAGATCCATTCGTTTTTGTTTGTTTTTTCAATTTTTGTCCTCATAGCAGGAAGAAGTTCATTCGTATTTCCTTACTTGTATTTTACAAATTTTAAAAGAAATGTGGTGGTCTCAGTTATTTTATTAAATATATTACTACACTGGCATTTGCCCGCGGCTTCGCTCGCATTAAACAATACGTCAACGCATTCGACAACTGCGAATGCTAGAAAAGAATAAAACTTCAAGAAAGATGTTTAATGTGCTTACAAAGATTCACGAAGAAACACTGTTCACTCACCATCATCTCCAACCTCTCCACATCGCAGCAAATACCACTTTTCATCTTATCTACTTACAATACCAGCCGCGACGAATTTTCACTACTTACGCCCGCTTTTTTCTACACTACTTCGCTCGCTAATGAGCCAGCTTATAATGGTTCTATGAAAAATAAGGAGTGCAGCAGAAGAAGTCCCGTCGCCATCCAATGAATACTTTTAAGTTTACTGGAAACAAACAAATCGACTCCCCTGTCTAGGTGTAGTTTTTTTTTCAATTTAAGGAATAAAATTACATAGACGTAAAAATTGTACTATTATTACTATTATCACCGCGTCTTACTATCCATTCGGGTTGTACGCACTTACGCTAGTGTGCAATGGTAGGGTGATTGTGAGATGAAATGAAGGACCTACAGTTTAACGTGGTATCCAAACCACGGTGGAGTCTTGCCATTCCTCACATTCACAAGTTGTGATTAATACACGTCATGTCAGAGGTGAAGGAAGGGTTTGGCAATCAGATAAATCTGTGCCGGAACCGAGGACTGAACCCTGGACCCTCAGCACAGAAGTCCTACACCTTACCCCTAGACCACTAGGTCACCTAAAAATTGTAAAACCAGTATAAAATTAACATAAAGTAATTCTACGATGCTTATGTCCCACAAGGGGGGAAATACATGTTAATGTGGTCACATGGTCTAGTGCATCAGGCTTTCACTAGACCGGATGGCCTGTGATGAAGAGGTTGAGGTTCGCGTCTCAATCGGAAACACTGAGGGTGAATTTCCTCGAGTTATTTCAATCACTGTGGTTTTCCCATCTCCTCTACACGCTGATTCGGGTACAATCACTACCCCTAATAACTAGTAGTTGTAGTGTTACTGAGTCTCACTCTCCTCTCGGGGTGTACGAATATTAACTAACTACAATAGCGTGTTGAGGATGAGGAAGGTTGAATTTATAGGAAGTGTACACGAGTTTACGTGGAAAGGGAGTGGAAAACAATTTATTTAAAAAAACCTTCATTACACCTGACCAGGATTCTAACCCCGATATTCCCGTATTCTGCGAGGCTGACGCCTTAGATCATCTAAGCGGGTAAGTCGTTAAAATCTTGATGTTCTTCTTACAAACTATATACACTGAGGTAATTAGTAGAGTTGTGAGAAAAGTTTAAACGATGAAGTAAAGTGGAAGTTGAAGTTGGAAATAAGGTTTTTAATGTCACGTAGCAGTTCTTTAATTTTTTAAATAATCCATCAAGTGCTTCTGGATTCATATTAATTTTTACCTGAATAAATGACACAACACAATGACACACACTTTATTATATGATATAGTAAGATTCGAACTATGATTTTAAAATGCCCTTAAGTACGTATTTCCCAGAAAAAACAACATATCATCTTGTTAATAGTAATAAATACTCTTTATTTATAAAATTTAAACAAAGTTGTTAAAATGTTTTTAAGAAATTTCTAACCCTCAAAAATCAATTATTTGTAAACTAACCTCAAATTTTAATTTTTTAAGTAAAATACATTTTTAATAATCATGAAGGACTCTTCCAATATATCCATTTTATATTGAATCTTCAACGCCGTATTCAAAAAATTTCAAATTTTCTAAAATTTGGCATACTTATAAATTAATTTATTTTAAGAAATAAACGTAGATTATTATTTACATAAAATAGATCTCAGATTATATATTTGAACAAAGTCATTGTAGCTATATAAAAAATAATTTCTTACAGAATTAATTAGCAGCAACCACTATTTTTTTTTAATAAAAAACATTTAAAATTATTTAGCAAAAAACTTATCATATATACATACCCATTTCGAACCAAATCTAGACCCAAATTCAAAATATTTTAAATTAAAACAAACAACGTAATCACTAATCAGTAAAATAACCGTAAACAAAGTTTCAGCTAGAAATCAGGTATAACATTTTATTTGTCACATTAAACAATCCTCAGATATTCATTTTAAACAAAATTGTTAAAGTAGCTTTCGAAATAGTTCGAGTTTTCATAATTTACTCATCAGTAAACTACCTTTTAGCATATTTCTGTCCGACACCTTTACTCAGATGGTAGCATGTTTGCTTACTGAATTAAGGGTCCTGGGATTAATACCCGTCAAGAGCAAAAAAATTTCAATCATTAAATGGGGATGTCCCCTTTCACAGTGACGAATTAATGGTCTGGGGGTTGGTTGTTGTGTCTGTTATAGATTTAAGCTAGCTTACAAGTCGTATTATGATATAGTCAGTCGGTTCAGAGAGTGCACATTAAATACCGCAAGTTAAAAAAAGTTACCCTAAAACAATTCTTAAATTTGAAATTCAAAAAATCACTCGACAGAGAACTATCTTTAATGAAAGTACTAGTGAAAAATGTTTTTAATAAAGTCCCGAGGTTAGGTCATTTAATATTTAAGTATCTATTCTGAACAAAATCCATCAAACCATTTGAAATTTATGGCCAGGCACAGGCATGGGGACAGTCAGAATAGTTGTTGAATTTACTTCTTTGATTTCGGGGCTACATAAAAGGTACCGATTAACCTTAATCTCAAGATCTACAACTGTTACTATTACAATACATTATTATAGGATGAGAAAGTAAGAAAACAAAGAACACTATATGATTTTATGCTACTATATCTGAATTTATAATTTCAAACTTTATAGATATCATTTAATCACAAGTTCAAGTTAAAAAAAACTGTTCAGTAACCATTCTAAGAATGATTATATCTGAGTATATCTAATATTTTGCCAGATATTTAAAATCTGTTTAGAATATCTTAAAGTTTTCTTCTTGCCTAAAATAAAGTTGAGGATGCGAAAATTAATGTGGGTGAATAATTTGAAGTGAAGGAGATTTGGGCTTTAACTTATACATTTCAAAGATTCACACACCTAATTTAGACAAGCATATATTTGTTAAAATACAAAAAAAGGCAATGCTCTTGGAAAACAGATCATGGGAAATAGTAACTTCAGATTGTGATTAAATCATCAAGGGTGAGCTGTAAATAGTCCCCTTCTAAAGACATATTTCAAAGTTGAATGAACAAGTGCTCTTTTCTAAAGCTAAGCCTCCCAATTAGCGAATTGGATTGTGGCTGTTTCCCAACACCCAATCAGGAGCTCTGGATCCTTCACTAACCTCCAAGACTAGACAACCCACATCGTGTGATGGGGATTGGTCTGATTACAGTTGGACCTACAGCAGACAAGTTGATCTAGGGTTCCAGGAACATGACAGGACTAGACGAGCGTCTATCACTCATCATTTTCAGGGTTTAAGGTGGCAGTGTAAAGATCACGATATCAGGACAGTATTCCCTGAGGTTTTATAGCAAAACATTATTTTGGCTAAAATAAATAAAATGTTAATCTAGTAGAAACATAGAGTTAATTTTATACACATGGTGATATCTACAGTTAAAGCGGTATTAGATGGAAAATTGTTTAAATGGAGTGAAAAAGTCATTAAATTCCAGGAAACTCTCTACATTTAATCAAGAACTGTTGACATCACCACGCCAGGAACATTAAAATGTGTGTTTATACTGGATAAATATTTGGTTTATTCTGAGAAAAAAAAGTGTTGATATGAAAATGCAAAACTACTGCCCTTAAATCACCTTTCTTACACCCCCACTTTAAAGTGGGGATGTATGGAAGAAAAAGTGTTTTTGCAGTATTTATATCAAAACATATTCAAGAACTGTTGATATCACCATATGAAGAAAACTAAATTCTATGTTTCTGTTAAAACAATATTTGAATTTTTTTTTAACCAAAATAATGTTTTGCTATAAAAACTGAAAAACCACTTATCCTTTCCCGCGTACCCCTACAGATGATTGAATGACCCTGATACTATGTTTTTTTTTTCAGGATATGAATTGTAATACTCTCTCTATTCGTATACTATTGTGTAGATCACCTTTAGTCTTGCATGAACATGTAAAAGTGCCGGTTGCTACAACTACGATCATTGCAATTTAATAACAATCACGATTACACGTCAACCTTAGTGGTCTTGAGTTAGAGGGTTTGCCTCAGTATCCGTTAGTGGTGGATTCAAACCTAGCTGAGGTCGACTGATTTTTCTTGAGCGATAAATACCCGTAGCACAACTTCCTTCGGAGGGTACTTAAATTCATCGATCCAATGTAGATTGGGGCATGTAAAATAATCCTGGAAGAAAAACTTAATAGTTTTTGTGTAAATTGATATAGGACATACATAAATAAGTTAAATAGTCATATATATATATATATATATTAATTTTACTGTAAAATTCATATATATATATATATATTAATTTTACTGTAAAATTCTCAGTAATGCATGATTTAAAGATGTGATGCAAGATTTAAAGAAGCAATGCAAGATTTAAAGAAGTAATGCAAGATTTAAAGAAGTAATGCAGAATCCAGAAGGAAGGATTTTACTTCTCAAAAGCAAAGCTGATCCCTTCAAAGGTAGCCTAGTTTAAAAACATAGAAATTTATTATTTAACTTTATTCCAAATAATAACATTAACGTGATAGATATGTCTTGATGCAAAATAAGTGTTAAAGGTGTATTTCATGCATAGATTTATATATATGCTCCTATGAGTTATCAAAATAGGGCTAGTTCAAAGAAGTCAAATTAAAACAACCGATATTTCTCATGGACACTTAGAGTTTTAAAAATAACGCAAAAAAACAAAATAAGAATGCTTGATATCTCCCATTGACATTTAGAAGCAAAATTAGAACAATTGCTATTTCTCTTGGGCATTGCAATGTTAAAGTATCTCACATAAACCAAATTATAATAATTTATATTTATCATGGGCACTTAAGTGTTGTTATAATAACTCAAAGAAGCCAAATGATGATCTCTGTCTTTCTCAAGATAAATGACTTAGTAAAAGATGATAAGTCACTGCCATGATATCGTTAGTTTGCGTCTGTTAACTTGTGACGCGAAAAAAGACCGCCCAGATATTTTCATAAGCTATCTTACACCATCTATTCATCGTGGCTTTTACCAGATGAAGCAGTAGGTTTAGAGATTCAAGCGGCTTGTTTGTTGAAAATACTTTTTACTAAGAAAAGTCCCCCCCCTTCTTATTCATCCCCTCTTCTCACCCCCTCATAAGATGGCGGTGGCCTTATTTTAACCCTGCTAGAGAGTACATAGGGGTGGGTATGGGAAATGGGATTATAATGGAAGTTGAAGCAAATGGAAAGAGCAGGGAGGGGTTAGTGGTAGGGAAAAAAATACTTGTTTTTTTGTACTTTACTTGCTAAAACAGGGAAGTGAAATTTCGTTATTTTATATTAAAGTAAAGTACATGGAAGAATGGAAGAAGAAAAGGGATAAAGGGTGAGATAATCATATTTAACAAAGTAAAATCATCGGTCTATCCTTAATCTGCACTGAAAGGCTATGGCACGTAAGAAACTTGAGTTTCGAACACCTCCACGACTAGGAGTGTCCGGTTTCATTGGCGCCTTTTCAGTTGTTTACAAAGGAACTATATCAATTACTTTATTTTAGGTGCACCGCGTCTTACTACCCATCTGGGCTATATGCACACAAACACTAATTAAGTAGGGATAAGGAAACTTGGAGTTTCTAGGAAATCAACCCGAATTTGCCTGGAGGTAGAATGGGAAACCAAAAAGGAAAAAAAATGGTATGGGTCTCCAACCTCAACCACCTCTTCACCGACAATCCAGTTAACAATGCGAGAGTGATTCCTTGGTCCGTACGACCACAGAAACAGGTATGTATACAGGGTGTTCGAAAATTGATAACCCAAACTACACATATAGTTTGTTTGAACCAAAAATAAAACAAAATCCCTATACACTTACAACCGTAAAACTATGCTAATACCATTAAATTATGTTCAAAGTTTCAGCGTACCGCACCGGGAGAACAAAGCTGTTCAAGCATGCGTGTACAACACGTTGCATAGGAGCTAGGCGTGCGGCACTACACACCTGGACCTCTTGGACCACGGCAGGAGAACATACCACAGTTAATAGTAAACAACACACCAGTCCATATAGAAGTGCGAATATGTTATGAAGGTCGTCATTAACGGTCCTACATCACAGCAAGTGCTTGCCATTATTACATGTGCAGTGCCGTGCGCCTCACTCCTATGCAACTTGCTGTACATACATGCTTGACAGCTTTGCCCTCCCAGCGCTGTACTCCGAAACCTTGAACACAATTTAATGGTATTAGCATAGTTTTCCGGATGTAAATGTTAGGGATTTTGTATTACTTTTGGTTCAAATAAACTATTCTCGTATGTGCAGTCTGGGCGATGAGTTTCCGAACATCCTCTATAAATAGTTATATATATATTTATTTTAGTAGTAACATATATTTAAATTAAAATTAAATGTATTTTTTGAAATAGTGACCAGTGCAAGCTTTCCAATTCTTTTGCTCTAATTCCAGTAGGTCTTCTACTGATTCTCATTAAAAAACTGTTTAACCTAAAGAAAATAATATGGAGAAAACAATTTTAAGAAGCTGCATAATCATTCATATAGATGAAATATGGACAGCCATATTGTGTAAAACCATTTATTGTCAAAATTGGTAAATAGCCCTGACCTCAAGGAATTAAATTTAGTTTTGTAAACCTCTCGCTTAGCTCTGACGTTGTTTGATAAATGGTAATTTTAGTCGAATAAAACACTACAATGTATCGACTCCACAGGCATTTTATGACCAAATGGTGATGGTTACAGAGCCAAAGAATTCCATATTATCCCAGCTGGTATTAACTAATGATAATAGTGAGCTCTAGTTGGTGTATCAAATCATATTAATTAACGGATCTTCTCTCCCACCTAAGCCATTGGAATATTGAATTAATTGAAAATATTTCATTTATTATATTTGCATTCTTCAAATTTATAAATGACACCTGAACACGAGAATCAAACCTGATACCTTTGGTTTTGTACGTCAATGCTCTAAACACTGATATTTAAGGCAAAGTATGTGATGGACGTAAGGAAATCATCGGCTACTAATGTCTGATCAATAAGATCACGAGCTATCAAAATGAATGTAGATTAAATATCTATTGATGGGTTTAAAAAGATTCTTTCTTAAACTGCGCTAAAAATTGTGTATTCTCCTATTAATGCATGATCTATTAGTTTTCTGTTTAAATTTATCACCAAATCAACTGCAATTTCAAAGAGTAATAACAAAATGAATTCAATCTTAGGTAAAAAGATAAGTTATATTTTAGTAAGATAGTGTATCGTTGACTAATAAAAAGGACACATACGAACCCTGTTTGTATACATTAGATCAGCTGTTGGTTTCGTATTCTTCATATTAGTTGCTAGAAAGTGTTTTTATTTAGCAAATTTTAATCACACATTTAACATGCCATATCTTTATTTAATTTTATATTAGTTTTGCATAGGTTTATTTTCAAGCATAAAGCCTAATAGTAAACAATTAATAGCTTACAATTAAAATAAAACCATTTATAATTATTAAATATAGTGATTAAAGTTTTAATCAAATCAGTTTTCTGTTAAATGTGAAATTTGGCTTAATATATTTGCTATTCTAGATAAAGTATTTAAAAATAACTTCCCTTAATGGTTACCTTGAAAAACAATTATATATAAACTGTACATATGAAAACATAAAATAATTATAATTGAAGTGAAGTACTATGAAAACATAAAATAATTATAATTGAAGTGAAGTACTATTGAATCGAATTTTATTTTTATTTGGTTCTGCTTTTATCATTATCTAAACATATATATAGTAAAGCTCTAAGGTACACTCGTGTTTTTGTGGAATTTATATTTTTTCTAGGTAATATTAAAGATGGGAAGGCCAAAAATTATAATTTTAGAATTTAGGTCTGTATTTCTGTTTATTTGTGCCAGTAAATTTGAAAGTACTCCCTATTTTTACGGGAACGGGGTATGACTGATACCATCACACTAGCTCATTAGCGAACAAAATAAAAACCATTTCGGAAAAACTGGGCGTACGCATTAAGCATAGGTCGCGGCCGCTTGGAGCGCGTACAAAGAATGGCATATAATTAGACCAGCGGTGTGGTGGAAGGGAGGGGGAGTTCGTGTTTCCTCAGTATTCTTTGTACAATCGTACAACACTGTTTCGAGTCTTTTTAATTTTTTTCTAGCATTTAAATTTGTCGCTTTTGTTGACTGCGTTACCACTGAGAATAATTTCCTTACTTACTGTTTGGTCGTAAGCCAACAGCACAATTTTGTTTGGTGTGATAGGGCGCTCACCATAGAGTGACTTCTTTCAATTTACTTTATTTTTGTTTCTTAGATAGCAAATTTAAATTATTTCTTTTGGTGTTCATTGCAACAATGCCTCCACATAAAACTGCGTTAGCATCTTACACTTAGCTAATATTTTAGTGGGTTTTTTTAGTTGTGTATCTTAAATACTAAATTTAAACTATTTATTTGGGGTGTTTTGCAAAAAGTATCAATGTAAGAGATATATTTCTTAGTCTATTTGAATTTGCACCATAAATATAGGTATTTTTTCAATTATTTTATAGTTTTGCGTGTAAATTAGGTGCATTTAGTTTTGATTTTTAGATAAAAATGTAAAATAATTATTTTGGTGTTATTTTCAATAATTCCTCCACATAAGAGAGACAATCTTGATACAAACAGATTAAAAACTTAAACTAATTATTTTGGTTCGTAGAGATGCTCCTTACTATCTATCATATTCTTAGAAAGTTTTCTAAAATGTAATTCATTTGGGTGTTTATTGAAAAAATGCCTCCACGTAAGCGAGTAAATCATTATAAAAGTATTGCAAGGTTTTAAACTATTTATTTTGGTTCCTTACTACATGAAGTCGTTATTGTGTGGCATTGTCGTCATATAAAACACTTGCCTCGCTTCATACTTGTCTGAAATGGTGATTTTGGTAGATTATACAATTCACTGGAATAAAGTTAATTTACCTGACTTAAATGTGAGTGAAGCCGCTAGCGAACTCTAGTCTGCTGTGTTTATTTTTTGAAAGATCTCACATTAACATTATGGTTCTATTTGACAATTATTTATATACGTACTACGCTTAGTATTATAATCATATAAAAAGCACTTTAGGAAATAATTTTGGTTCGGCTTTTAAGCTATTAAATTGTAAAAACCATTGGGTGACCTGGAGGTCCAGGGGTAAGGTGTCAGACTTCTGTGCTGGGGGTCAGGGGTTCAATCCTCTGTCCCACCACAGAATTATCTGATTGCCAAACCCTTCCTTCACCTCTGACAAGACGTGTATCAATCACAACTTATGAATGTGTGGAATGCCAGGCCTCCACCGTGGTTTGGATCCCACATTAAGCTGTAGGTCCTCCATTTCATCTCACAATCACCTTACCATTACACGTTAGCTTAAGTGCGTACAACCCGAACGGGTACTAAGACGTGGTAATAATAATAATAATAATAATAATAATAATAATAATAATAATAATAATAATAATAATAATAATAATAATAAACAATCATAATATAATAACCAATGTTTGTTAAGTGTGTATCAATTTATTTATAACATAAACATAATTTTTTCGACAAAGTGTTAAGAGTGCTGGGTACTGTGTTTTGCCATATATCTATATTTGTTGTGTAATGCTAGGTGAATGATACTATAATAGGGACGATCAAGATTTAATAAGAGTACATACGTCTCGAGGACAAGGATCTACGTCACGTGTAAACTGATCGGCTAAAGGCTACAATACATTTATATTTATTTATCTATTATTCAATTTGGTGCAATTCCAGGGGTAGCACCACTCATTTTCAAGCAATTACATCATATTTTCACTCTTCAATGAATCATATTAATTTTTCATTATTTTTCACAATATTTAGGTTTACCCTGAACAAATGTTGGGATAAATCACTAGTAAGCATCATAATAGCCATATTTTTTTATTTTAAAATGATTGAATTCACTAATCCCTGATTTGTATAATCTAAAGATTCAAAGACCCAATTCTTAGTACAAAGTAGAAAAGAAATCTTAAACATAATAGAGTATTTTAACAAACGAAATTATCCGGTCTATATTCAAGTATATTCAAGTTCCGGCGTGTGTGGCCCCACATATAGTTGGATTTTGTTTGGAAGAACACTTTAGAAAATATAAAATACTATTCCCGGATCAGCATTGACTATATTGTACTATATTGTACTATATTGTATTATATTGTACTATATTATTAGTGTTATTTTATGGGTAGCGATAATATATATCAAAAGTAAAGCTGTAGATCACATGACCTGACGTATGAATATGTGAAAGTATACCTAGTTGCTTTTCTAGCCATTCTTATGAAAATTTTACTGTATCTAAAAGATTATAAAGTAGCACTAGTTCAATCGCAAGTGGCTAATATTTTTTTCAATTTTCTCCACTTTAAATTACCACCCATCATAACAATCCTAATTTAATTACATTATCAGGGTTAAGAAGAAGGTTAGATTTAGAGCAAATGTATCCATATTTGAATTGGGGAGAGTTGGATACAGTTTAGAATAAACCCCCTGTATTAGACCTAACTTAGATTTGAGGCCCCGAAATCTCCATCACGAGTAAACTAGACTATACTATTATTTATTTACTTGGGGTATTTAACTTGCACTTTTTGATCCGACTCATTATACTAGCACATGAGAATTTCTATGAGCGAGAACGAAAGGGCATACTATTTTCGCTGGTAAAAGTATTTTCACGTACCTGCCAGTTTTTCGGTACATGCCACCAACAGCTTTACTTCTTCTCCGAAGGAAGTTGTGCTACGTATCTTTACCACTCAAGAAAAATCTGTCGACCCCAGTTGGATTTGTATCCATGGACATCGGGTCCTGATGTGAAAACTTTAACTCAAAACTATTGAAGGTTGACTAGACTATAGACTAGCTTGACTTAAAGTTCACGTGGCATCGGTGTGAATTATGGTTTATTATTTGTTTATGGATCTGTTGTGCTATCCAGAAACTATTTTTGACAAGGTTGTGTTCAGTGGTAACTAAGATAACTTAGGTTAAGTAATCATGTAGGTGGTCAAGACGCTGTATCTATGAATTTTTGGTTGAATACTAAAGTAATTGTACTTGCAAGTAGTCCTACATTCCACCATAGCTACGTGATAAGAGTGTATAAACGTTTTGAAATATAAATAAAATAATTTAGAATCACAGTTTCATCAGAAGTGAAAAATTTAGGCCTATACAAGTCTAACATCCGGGTAACAGATAATGCCATAATTTTATGTTTTTTGTACACGTTTAATAACAAAGGGTGCTCAGCACATTTTCAGTCAAGGTTTGAAGGCCAGTCCCTTTGTTTGTTTCAAAGTAAACGTATGTTAGTCTCAGTCATACTGTTGTAACTGCTGTGGCTGGATGGCTCTGGTTGGTTACCGACCAATCGATCAGTCTGAATCACAAATCAAGGCAGGTCTATCAAATATTCACAGCAAAGTCTTAGGGGAGTCAGAGTTTAATCAAAGCCGCGAGTAAGAAAAAAAAAGAAATACAGACGTAACTTTATCGAGGCTTCTCAAAGATGGATGTGGCGCAGGGTTTCTAACCAAATTCCCTCGGCCGGCTAGAAAATGTTCACGGAAAACTCCTTTATAGAGTTTGGAAAGTCTTCGTTTTGAGTTGAACTGCATTTACTTGAGTAATGTTTTACACTGGATTTGGCTGCGTTCATATAGAAATACACTTTGCTACGATAAATATGATCGTATATAAATATCATATGTTCACATTTTAAAACATATTACATGGATACCGAAATAAATCTATATTCTATGCAAGTATATAAAAATAGTATCTAATAATGGATGTAAATAAAGTGTATATATGAAGGATGAATATAAAGTATGTATATAAAGTGTACATGTAATCGATATATAAAAAGTATGTGACTTATAAAATATATAAAATAGATAAAAATTATGTATATATTGACTTAACTTAGTTCCGACTAGGTACATTTTCTATCTTCCTTCACAAAAAGTTGGCCCTATATGTCTATACTTTGGAATAAAAAATCATTTCGAACTGCTGCAAAAACTTGGCGGCTCACTTTCATCATCCTGTTAATTAAATTGACGCATATACCCAGGTGCGTAGCCAGGAGGGAGAATATCTCGGGATATATCCCCCCTGAAATTTCCCCCTCCAATTAAATTTTAACCAAACATTAAGCTCTGATTGATTTAAATAAATATTGTGAAAACCCTCCAGTCCGTCGCTGATGTCAATCTAATATAATTGATGACCTGCGTGCTAGTATCGCCACGTGTGTATTAAGCGCCTCTAGTGTATATATGTAGTTTCTATCTCCGTACAATCCAACAACCCTACAAACTGGAGTGTTGGCAACCCTGGGTGGGACTGAATCTTATATGAATATGCAGGACTGGGTGAGTTAGCTCGTTGATAGTTTTTTGTATTTTGTATGGTGGAAAAAGATGAGTAAAAGACAAGGGAACATTTAACCTATTTTAGTAAATAAAGTAAAAAGAACTGCCCTGATGTTTGGGAGTCAAGTTCAGAAGTATAAGAAGACAGTGAAAATAAACTTGTGGATACCACCATTTGTAAAAGGTCCCTGGTTGAATCATTATCATATATATATATATATATATAATGTGTTTAAATTTATTCTTATATAAACTCAAAACCTAGATGTGTATATTTATTTGTGGTAATTTGATTTCATTACCTCCCCCACCCCCCCCGAAAAATTCCCTGGCTAAGTCCTTGCATACACCGGATATACCAAATGATAAAACAACACGTAGTGATAAAGTAATACATAGGCTCCAATTAAATCAGGTTGATCCAAACTTTTCCTCGCGTCAATGTGTTTACCTTTTTATACGAAAGGGTAGTTGAGGTAAAAAAAAAAAAAACCGTATTTAAATAAATACTTGAGCTCAATCAATCAACTATGTATAGAGGTAGTTAATCCATAGGAGCTATATTTTATGAACTGTAGAAAGTAGAAATAAATTGTTTTTCCCTGTTCAAAATGAATGCCACGGGATCTAGAGCTTTGACGGTGTGGGAACATACTTGTTTTTGTTTATGTGGAGGTTTTGCAAATTGCTGCGCAGATTAGATGAAAGAAAAGAGGGCATAAGGAATTGATGAAAGGAGTGTGAAGGCGTCACGGCTTAAGGAGAAGACGGCGTCTTTCCCTCTTGAAAGTGGCAGTAACTTAATTTGCCTGGGATAATGAGAGGTGCACAAAGAGCTTACTTAATAATGGGTCACTTAGTAGAATTGCGCTTGGTGCGTGAGGAGGAGTAGAGGGGATTATACACATTTCAACCCCAACCCTACCTTATTAAACCACCCCTCCAGCCTCCGATTAGCATGAGGGAGATTTATGCTACATATACAAGAGTGAAGGGATTAAAACAACTGTACAGTTCATTCGAAGAATATCCGGCCCTCTTTTCTTGATCAGCTCTGACCCATTTAACTTCACTGAATACAGAGTAAATGTAACCACATTAGTAGGGATGGGAGTGCAAAATTATTTAGATGAAAAAACCCTCAGTGTTCCTACACCCGTCCGTAATTCTAACCCCAAACCAGACTATATGATCTTGATGCGTAATATGCGTACTATACCCACCTTGTTGGTCTCTCTTGAAGCCAGGAGGTAGTCCATCAAGATCTATCCGAATACAATTATTTGTAGGTCAAGAATGTGCTATCTGAAGAACGTTGAAATGGTCAACTGGCAGATATTTCACAACTCTATCTTAGGAGATTCTTTTTAAAAGAATTATATATTAGCAGTCATAAATCTACTGAACTAAAATAAATAGTCCAAAAAAAAACGAAGCTACAAGCGATCTCTTTTTTAGCGCCGCGTCTTACTACCCGTTCCGATTATACGCTTATGAACTAATTACGCTAAGGGTTTTAGGGAATAATAAATTTATATTAATAGGAAATGTACCCGCATTTATGTGGAGGAAAAGTGGAAAACCTTTTTGGAAAAACCACCCTCATTACACCCGACCGAGATTCGAACCATAATATTCCCGTCATCGTCAGTCTAGTTTATCGCATGGGTAGCGCGTTAGACCACGCGGCCACCGAAGAGGGCTACAGGCGATCTATTAATTGGTTTATTCTGAGTTGCTTAGTGCTGTTGTGAATCATCCATTACGTCAGAAAATATTATTAGAGTTATTCCCTCAAACTGGTTTACTCTAGACTTGTATTGGCATCTAATGATGCAGCCGTCAAACTGATAGTATAGGATGAGTCTACGATGAACCGTGCCATGCACCAAATGCGGTCAATCAATTGTTGCATGATATAATGACTAGCAATGTACCTATTTAGGAGAAATGTTTTCCTTTTAGGGGGTGACATCAGGCATTGTCTACCAATTCTTCAACATACTCATAGGACAGCAATAATTGTCAGTAGTTACAGTGAGTGGTTTATAAAATTGAGTGATAGTAAAAAATGAAAGAGAAGCAGCTTGAATGAATCTATAATAGAAGGCTCGGAGAAAATGTGACACATGATTCGATCACTGCTATGTGGGTTTAATTGAGTACACCCTGTTTAGTGTTGAAAATCTTAAAGGACACTATTTTACTGCCAATTTTTCAAGAAATATTTGGAAATTGGTTGAGTTCAACCTGTACCACCCCCTTGTCCTCTCATAGACAAAGGCTGGTGCACAAATTTAAACTGAATGCAAAATAAAAAAANACAGGTCTACACAAACTTAAAAATATGCAGTGTACATACTAAACAGGATGTATGCAATGAAATCCCCCTAGTAATGACCAAATTGGATAGATGTCCAACCTATAAAACACTTCTAACAGGTACTGTACATCTCAAGGAAATGTATATTTGGTAAAAATAATCTATTTGGTATCTATTTGGCAAGATGGGAGCCGTTCCCGTTAAACTAGAGTTCTAGATGATAATTAATGAGTCACAATGTCAAACCTTGAAATGGGTATTCCTCCATCAAGGTTGGTTTTTAGAGCTGGACAATTATGTGGCTTTTTGTGGGGTGCACAGTTCAAAAGAGATAGCTGCTGTTAAAGTACGTGATGGATCAAATCAGGGGACACTAATACCGATATGCCATACAGTTATCACTAAAAATATAGTGTACACATACATTTTTTCATTAAAAATTTAATTATTTTAGCTAACTCACACTTTATCCACTCTTACTTTACTTAACATACAGAAAAACATATTTTGTTTACTAGCTAGCCCAAACCTACAAAAACCTAAGCTAACATTCATCTACAAAGGCTAGGTTTTGCTAGGTTGGGTGGTATTGTTGTCAACAATCTGTCTTAGAGATGCTTAGAAATATTTTAATAGTTGAATTAATAGAATTAATAAAGATTTAAATAGATGGTTGTGTTGCATGACCAAGATACAGTATTAAAATATATCATTCGTAAATTTTTTTTTCATCCAAAACACACACTCATTTATTTATTAATTTCATGTTACAATAATTTACCTATTCAAAAGTCTTTACTTTCCTGAAATTTCTATAAAATAATAGAAAGTATGGAGTTGATTTCAGTAAAAATACGAGTAAGTACTGTATTTATATTTAATTTACTTAATGATATTCCTTTATTTTAACATCATACACTTTTGTCGCATATGATCACAAATTGGATTTTTTTTGTGGGGGACGGGGGAGGCCAAGGGAGTATTTTTTAAATAATAAGATAATATCCTAATTTTTTACTTTATTAATTTATTTAGCACCACGTCTTACTACCCGTTCGGTTTATACGCTTAGGTATTAATTACGCTAATGGGTTAGGAATTGGGAAGGTTGAATATAGAGGAAGTGAACCCGCATTTTCATGGAGAGAGATTGGAAAACAATTTAGGATAAACCACCCCAGTTCACCCGACCGAGATTCGAACTTCGATCTCCCCGTCCTTGGCAGTCGAGCTCAACACGAGTAGCGCGTTAGCTAACTACGCCATCGAGGCGGGTTATACCCTAAAGAAGCCACGTTATTTTCCAGTCTATTTTTCCTTTGAAATTGTAATGATGCTGACAATTGGAGCGATCTTTCATATTTCCTTTTTTATGGCCAGAAGCAATTTTCCATTAAAAATATAGTGAAAAAATAACTCCGAGAAAAAAGAAATTTGATGAATGAAAATGGTCAAATATATTTTAATCCATCATTTCTCTTTTTTATATTTTGTGAGTCCAAATAGATTTTAAATAAATCCCTTTTGCTTATTTAAATCTAATTTTGGCACTTACTTTTAATAAAATATATAGCTATCCATTTAATAAAAACAGATAACTAGTTTTAACATTTGTAATTTAACTTAAGGACGTTTTATATTAACTAACAATATCAATATATTCATTTTGATATGTTATTTTATTATTATTCTAGTTCCAGTTTGGGTTGAATACTTATGTACTAATTACGCTAACGTGTTAAGGATGAGGAAGATTAAATCTATGGGAAGTTTACCTGTATTTGCGTGGAGGGAGAATGGGAAACCATATAGTAAAAACCACCCTCAGTACAACTGACCTGGATTTTATCACTGATAACACCGTCATTGGCAGTCAAGTCTACTAGAGCACAATAATTATTGATACTTGAGGAAATAAAAAGTTTATGTGAAGAAGTCAATCAATAAAATGATAGACGCTAGAGACAGAACGTGAGAAAGCGTCGCGTGAAAATTTTGAATTAAATGGTGTATTTAATAAGTTTAGTAGTTATGATAAATTTAAAAGGCAAATCAAAGAGAGAGTGAGAAAGAATTACTATTTTAAACATTTATTTTATATCAACAAGTGTTTTGGAAAAAGCTAGGTCTAGAGCAAATAAGATTAACTTTATTTTCCAAAATGAGAAGCTCAAGTTTTGGGAAAGGTTGTAAAATCACCCTCACCTAAGAAGCTAAATGCAAAATGTTAAGAAATATGATGTATTTATAGTAATAATAGTTTTACCTTCACTGAGTGATATAGAAGAAGTGATGGTTTAAATGAGGAAATTGCATTCAGTATAAACTTTCTTACGTCATGATGACAGATGTATGTAATGGGCCTGTCATAAAGACGTTTGATGGTCGGGAACATTGCCAAAAGCGAGTGATTTTACTTAACTCTGGTAAAGTTATATATTTTATTCTAAAAAGTTCTATCACATCTAAAATGTAACCAACTCCGTCTACAATATTTGACACTCATGACATGATCGTATCAAAATGCATGTGTTTACTCACAAAATGGTAGGTAATGTCGAGCTATAACTTCGTTCAATTCACAAAGTATTTCTCGATGCTACACAATATGTGCTGATGTGCTGTTGATAAACCACTTTGCTATGATAAAAAATTCACTAAATTTACATAAAATGTGTTATTTGTGGCATAAATAAATTTAAAATAATTTTCAACAGACGTGAAAATACAACTGTATTTTTCTATCAATGAAAAAGTGATAATAATAATAGAGCCTTAAAGAGAAATATACCACCGATTTAATTAATGTTATAAATAAACTGTAAATTTTTCTAAACACGTAGGATAGACATTGTTACAATTCCAGCCAACAACAAAATGAACTTAAGACTAAAGGCATATCCACCCCACAAATAACTAATACTTTTTTTTAATAATTTGATAAAACTATGTTATAAGGCATGCTCTATGCTGTAAGAATGTCCAAAATAATGGTGTTTGCTGAAGCTGTTTAACTTAAGGCAGGAAAACCCCTTCAGATCTAAAGTGTTCATTCATTTATTATTATGATGTATAAATCGACCAAGATGAAGCTAATTTTTTTAATACAGCCATTTTAGCAAAATTAAATTTAATACTTTATTTTACAGATTATGCCACTAGTAATTTCAAGAGTCGCTACAAATATATTATATTTTGTATCATAAAGAAGATTTTATTGTAAATTACTTAATGACTAAGGAGTATCATGAATAGTTATTACGAATGAAATAAATCTACTCTCCTCCTTGAAAACATTACAAGCTATCTCTAAACATTGTATACAATTAAAGAAAAGTCCATCAGAATTTTAAATCATTTTACTTGATGTTATTAATATCTGCGCGACAGATTAGCCTCAAACAACTAGTACTGCTAATTATTTCATTCTTCACAAACTATTTATGGAACACAACAGCCTACCAGTGCTACCCCAAGTGATTTGAAAAAGAAGCACTCTTCATCCTTTTTTATTTCAATATTTTATACCAGTGGTTTTGACAATTTCAATGTATTTATATTGAGTTTTTATAATAATTGAGCGTGGATGAACTTAACAATTTTTACCCAAACCGCTTAGCACACGGACTGAACGTCAAGCTCATTAAGTCTGGTTTTTCGGTGTCGTGAAGATAGGGGGCTCGAATTCTGACCAGGCGTAGTAAGAGTGGTATTAAAAATGGTTGATTACTTTACCTTCTCCTAAATAAGGGTACATATTCATTTAATTCTTACCTTCTTCATCGCCTATCACATTAGTGAATTTAAAAGCATACGGATGCGTGGATGCGAACGGGTAGTAAGACGCAGTTAAAAATGTAACTTCTAGCTAGTCTAGGGAATCTTTAGTTTGATTCCAGCAGTAGATGAACTTGTGTATGCTATATTTAAAAATGTATCTATAAGTAAATCGGTGTAAGCTTAATGTAAAATCGTTATACTCTTTGTACAATTCATTTGATCTTAGAGGTATACTTTTATTTTCTTGTGAACGAACGGAAATTTGGACCATCTTTTTGAACATTCAAACATTTGTTTTGCTCTTAACTGATAACATGTTATTATATTATTTGTATTATTATATTACCATCAAAAGTTACAGTTTCAGAGCCCATGAATTGACCTATGAATGCATGAAACTAGTTCTAACAACGTTTTATAGCCGTCAGATATGTTCATTCGTAATACAATTAGGGCCTAGCTTGCATGTTTTCGCCATGATGCGGCAAATACAATATGGCCATAGTAGAGCCTGTCAAGGCTAGATTGTAAGCTCTCACCTTAAACAGAGTGTACAAATCCTTCATGATGGACAAATTTAAAGGAAGCCATTTTGAGCATTTATTTTACTTTTATTATATTTACAGGGATTGTAACCGCATTTGCGTTGGGAGAGAATGGAAACCCATTTTGTAAAAACTACCCTCAGTATACCTGACAGAGATTCGAACCTAGATATCCATGTCATCAGCAGTCTAGCCTACTGCAAGAGTATCGCATTAGACCATGTGGCCACAGAAACGGGTAGATTTGTAGTTTAAAAAAACTTAAGTAGGTATAAACGAATGTACTAATTATAATAGTTTATAAACTTATACGGGAATATATTCTAGGCCATATAAGATCAACTTGTGTACAAAAGAGACAACGAAACAAAACAACGTTTCAACGAACATAACGACTCTGGCAATATTAATAATAATATTTAGCACCGCGTCTTACTACCCGTTCGGTTTATACGCTCTGGCAATATTACATTTGGTTTTAAGACTTTGCACAAACTTGCTATGGGACAAATTGATTGTATGAGTTAAAGTAAAACTATTGATCTAAATTTGGGTTAGGAAGTAAAAACTAATCAAATAAAATAACTAGCTAATTATGTTTAAAGATATACTCAATAATGTTTTAATTTAATTAATATCATTTTTAATTATATGTATAGTTTTAAAACAATATTATTAACTTCGAAATTATTATGGATCCTAACAATTAGTAGTCTACTAAAAAAAATTGGGTTTTACAATTGTGTCTGTCCATACTTGGAGCTTCAGCCGAAATGTTTTAACGGATTTTGTTCAAATTGATAATCGCTTCTTACTACCTGTTCAGGTTGTACGGATATTTGATAGCTACTAACATAATGTGTTAAGGTGGAGGGAGGAAGCATTTTAGAGCTAATCTACCAGTATTATCTTTGAAGGAGGTTGGGAAAACCAAATAGGAAAAACCCCCCTCAGTAAACCTGAATGGGATTTGAACCCCAATCTCCCCTTCATCAGCAGGCCAGTCAAACATGAAGGTGACGTCTTAGACAATTTGGTCACTGAACTGGTTATTGAAGCTATGGTACATTCTTTTATCTCTGTTAGTAGACTTATGGCCAGTTGTGCAAACAATAATATGTCGGTTGCTCAGAGATCAGATGCAAGTTGATCTGCAATCAGTGTTTCAAACATTTTTCTGGGAGACATAACCTTTAGGTTTTAATAACTTAATTTGGTTTTAGCGTCAATATTTAAGTGATTAATAAAAGTAATATTGTGTTTTATATTATTTTTACTTTGTTTTCTCGAGTATGGGTTTGTTTCGGCCACCTGCTTACTGAGCCTGTCGTGGCCTACACCTGAGTAGTGAAGCTGCCACATATAGGTCCTCAAGTAGACCTTCTCTTGGTGGTAAACTTCCCTAACCGAGGCTATGCGTGCTGATGATGACTTAGCTCATCACCAATCCTCTCATTTCCAGCCCAACAAGCTGGGAGACAACTGGCCAGACCCTGTTCTAAGCTTGCTTACTGGTCTATCAACCCTCTCACTACCAGCCAACTGGCCAGACCCTGTTCCAAGCTTACTGACCGGTCTATCAACCCTATCACTCCCAGCCAACTGGCCAGACCCTGTTCTAAGCTTACTGACCGGTCTATCAACCCTATCACTCCCAGCCAACTGGCCAGACCCTGTTCCAAGCTTACTGACCGGTCTATCAACCCTNCAGCCCAACAAGCTTGGAGACAACTGGCCAGACCCTGTTCTAAGCTTGCTTACTGGTCTATCAACCCTCTCACTCCCAGCCAACTGGCCAGACCCTGTTCCAAGCTTACTGACCGGTCTATCAACCCTATCACCCCCAGCCAACTGGCCAGACCCTGTTCTAAGCTTACTGACCAGTCTATCAACCCTCTCACTCCCAGCCAACTGGCCAGACCCTGTTCCAAGCTTACTGACCGGTTTATCAACCCTATCACTCCCAGCCAAGTGGCCAGACCCTGTTCTAAGCTTACTGACCACTCTATCAACCCTCTCACTCCCAGCCAACTGGCCAGACCCTGTTCCAAGCTTACTGACCGGTTTATCAACCCTCTCACTCCCAGCCAACTGGCCAGACCCTGTTCTAAGCTTACTGACCGGTCTATCAACCCTCTCACTCCCAGCCAACTGGCCAGACCCTGTTCTAAGCTTACTGGTTTTGTCTCTGACCAGTTTCCTGTCTCTCATCTGCACCTGACCTGGTTTACTCTGGGGTTCAACCCAACCTCCACCAAGGTTACTCATATCCCGAGGTACACCACTTGGTGGTGAGATCAGGATTAAGTAAGAGAGGCTAAGGGGCACCCACTTGGTAGGCTCCACGTATTGCGCATCGCTACTCCGTAATTGAGAATGGCTGAGATCCACAGCAGCTAAAGGAAAGAAATTAGCTTTTATTTAATCGCAGAGAAATAAGATTTTAGATGAGGTTTGGACTGAGTACATTTTATTATGTATATATTAATATCACTACAAAATTGTTTACAACATTTTTCTTAAAGAACGTGTTCAATATTGCAAAGTATTGAGATTAGTATTTAAATATCTGGCAGCCTAGGCTATCAGAGACATAAAGTTTGTACAGAATATCCAAACTTATGTATGGATTTAGGTAATTTCACAATCAGATTTTTTAAATAGAGTGTTCTTTGCATTATTATCATGATTATTTTATTTGATTATTTGATCAAATCTATGGTCAGGTGATGGAAGGTTTTTATCCTTAATTAACTTTGTTGCAACTCAAATTTTCTTGATCTAGGATCAAGCTGATTGGCCATCCCGTGATTAGAGAATAAATAATGATGTTTGTGCAACCAGCTCTTAATACTGATTGTTCAAGTAAACGATGGGATTCCAACCCATTGAATCAACCCATAAAAGATTTTATGGTCCCAGCACAAACACAGAAAATAGCCGACAGAATGGTCGATTATCTCAGGAGAGTCGAAACAAGAGGTAAGCAAACTAGGACAGTCGATACACATGTGAGCCACATTTGTTTATAGCACATCTCCACCCCCTACCCCCAACTCTCCTGAAGCCACGAATGTGGTTGACGTGAGGCACGAGAAACAAGAAGAGTAAAGTCGGGCAGACGCGAGGAATCCGAGCAATAATTACTTCGCCCAGGGTCAAATTAACAAATAGCGTGAAGGGAGCGGGCCACTGTAATTCACCAGCCAACCACCTCGGGCGGTTTCACAGGAAGAAGAGCAGGTGTGTCTCGGAGGGCCTTGAATGAACGATGAGTTAGCACTCCTGACTCTCACGCCCGGAAAAATACCCGAGGTACCATCATGAAATCGAACCCGGGACTCCTAGGTTCGTATCCAGGTTTACTGACCACTACACTACGGGTCAGGTTATCAAGTTAGATAAATGAGAGAGTTTCCCGAGTGAATTGTTCATCTGGCGTGACGACCTTGTGAGTTAGGGTTCCTAGATTCGAATCCTAACATGGCTGATAAATGTATTTTGTAAAAGGATTTTTGCACTGATACATTCAATTGTTTGGTCGGTTCTATAGCTAAGTAGTTTAAGCTGTGTGCGGATACAAGTTGATTAAAGCAGTTTACTTTAGAAACAAAACATCTAATTATACTTGCAGCTGTTTTAAATTAAATAAAAATACATGATAAGTTTGCTAATATATAGTATCCATTTGACGTGTGTAAAGATAAAATAAAAATGAATCCTATTTAGGAATATAAAAATATCCATTAATCAAGAATGTAGTAAGTCGTTATACTATTTCATAATACGTTTTAGAATTAATAAAATGCTCTTAGAAAAAATATTTAGGGTAGTGATTTATTTTATAACTACTAAAACTATTATTATTGTTGCTGTTGTTGTTGTTGAAACCATAATATGTGTTCATACCTATTTAAAAAGGAGCAAAATCAAATGTTTGTTATTATAGGCATATTTTTTTCTTAAATACTTTCTCTAATATATTTGAAAAAATTATATATGAGAATGCCTTACAACATGTAAAAGATATGTTTTCTGATTATGAACATGGCTTTGTGATAAATAGCTCTACTGCCACCAATCTGGTAGAATTTATGGTATATTTTGCCCCTCAAGTATCTGCTCAAAGACAGGTCAGTGCAATTTATTTTGACCAAGATAAAGCCGGTATATTTATATTAGTACTTTAAATTATGTAATTTTGGTCTATCTCACTCATATATAAACTGGCTTAGTAGCTTTAAACTTCGATCATTTGATATTAAAATAGATTCACACAACTAAAACATATTTTTACCTATTGTGGTATACCTTAGGGCTCCTATTTGGGCCCACGCCTCTTTAATGTGTTTATTGATGGTATCTATAAGGATTTAAACTCGTCTAGTTATCTACTCATTGCTTATTATATCAAACCAATTATAGATTTTATATTTACAGAGTGACATAAATATTATTTTACAATGGTCTATTAAAAATGTAATGTCTATTACTAAACCTAAAACCAATCCATATCCTACACTAGGAAAACCAACCCTATTTTCCTCACTTATAAATTGGTTAATGATAGTATATTAATGTTCTAGGTCAGGCATGCAAACCTGTGGCCCGTGGGCCGCATGTAGCCCGAGCCACGAGTCTGTGCGGGCCGCGAACATTTTCATGAAATAACAGACAACACAGCCAGAATCAGATGTTTTGAAACGGAGTGGAAATACACTATCTAATATTATGACATTTGGAAGTTGGTCATTAATTTGATAAATCTAAAAAGGGGGGTTGTAACAAATTGGCACTCTCTTACCGGCCATAGCTCCCCGAAAATGGATAAATGTGTGCACCAAATAAGTGCCATGATTGTCAACACATGTGTGTGTGTGAATAGTGGTTTTCTCTCGATAGAAGGAACACACACGCGAAATATCACGGCTTACGGCTGGCACACATGTATTTTTCCTTGGACGATACCTCAACACTAAATTTAAAGCCTGGTACTCAAAACCTGGGTATAGAAAAAAGTGTCATATTTCTGAAGAAAAATATAAAGTAGGATTAAATGTTAACATATTATATAATCCTAAGTTTAATTTTTATTAGTAAGACTTTAAAATTTGAGTTATTTGTTTAAGATGATGAAAATATTATATTTTTTGAAATTCGGCCCCTTCAGTACTTTCAATTTTCAATGTGGCCCTTGAGATCAAATGAGTTTGACACGACATATATACTATATAGATGTTCTCCTGGGACACAAACGCTGCTTTCACTATGATATTGACCATATATTATTTAAATCAATAAAATTACTTGGACCTATCAAATTATTTAACTTGTAATTCAATTAAGTTGGCTGTATTTTAAGCCGGTAGATTGAGCGGTTATATTATAGACTGAATATTCCAGTGTTTCTTGGAATTTCATTACTTTAAAATACTCTCTCAGAATGGAAAAAGTTCAAAGTAAATTTACTATCATTTTCTATGATTAATTATTTCTTAATCAGGTTTATTATGAATGTGACATAATTCGTAAACTTTTAGAGCATCAAACTCTATTCTCTTAGAGACTTAATTATGATGCCATCTTTGTTTTTAATTTTTAATAGAGACATTTTTTGTAGGCCTAGCTGTGTCCTTGAAATATTGTGGGGTTTAGTTTGCCCTCTTGGTCATCTCAAATTTCATAATTACGGGGCGGCCAGACTGGGCGAGCGAGCGAGCTAGAGACTAAAATATAAAATAGAACACATTGGTTGTAATGAGAGGTGGCCAGACTGGAGCGAGAGACTAAAATATAAAATAGAACACATTGGTTGTAGTGAGAGGTGGCCAAACTGGAGCGCGCGCGCTCGAGCCGGTACAGTCTAGTTTACAGGCTCTAGGCAATATTATTGTATGTTGGTTCATTGAGTGCTAGGGAAACTTCTCATTTTGACATTTTTATTATTATCGATAGGTTTAGCACACTTGTTACTAACGGCCAAATTTAATTGGTAAGATCGTAAACCATATATATATGTACCATATATATGGTTTACGATCTTACCATATATACCATACCATATATACCATACCATATATATCATACCATATATATATGTACCATATATATATGATATGTTAAAATATTTCAATATTATCAAAGTAGGTCTTTACAAATAAGAATCACCATTAGCGTGGAGAGAGGAG
>CABFWB010000744.1:85309-96652 GCA_902151455.1 Timema bartmani
GTTCTGCCTATATTATTTAATACTATTTAAGTTTACATTGTTTAAGTTTACAATATTCTGATCTATTTTTTGCATAATGTTACTGCTTTTAACCACTATTTAGTTATTTATTTTTAAGATTACTTTTTATTCTTATCATTATTAACTACTTTTTTGTCTCGTGGTTGTTTATCGGTATATGGCATTATTTGGCCATTTTTTGTCTATCATGTTTTCTCATGTAAATGTATGTATTGTAGGGTATGTACTTGTGTGCTTTTCAGTGCTGGCCTGTTATAGGTCTTACGACTGTTGGTCGGCACTATAATAAAGGAAATTGAAAAGGAAATTTAAATTACTATGAATAATTAACTCGCAATATTAGAATATATTATATAACTAAAAATCTAGTAAGTACGGATGGTCACGTGATATAAACTTCAGGCTCATCTGGTTATCCGGTGAAGAAGAGGCTGGGGCACTCAACCCATCCTCAACAATTCAGGGTAAGTTTTATTAAATAGTTTCCCAGTTTACATCCTCATCCCTTAGCCATTAGTGATCGAATATAAATAAATCTGACGGGTAGTAAGGCGTGGAGGGAAAGAAATGATACATTTCGCCATTTCATCAAACAAAATAAAACGTTACCATTGAAAAGATCGGGGGAAAAAAATATAGAATAGCTTAACAAAACTTTTTTTAAGCTTGGCAGATCTATTTCAAATACTTTCGATTAAATAAATGTTGTTACTTGCTACAGAAAATGGAACTCTGGTAAACATTATAAGTCAATTTTAACCGAATTGAAACTACAGACTAAAAAAAAAAATCCATTTATTTTTGGCCATGTTCAGCTAACTTTTAAAAAAATATTCTGTGATTCTGTAAAAAAAAAATCAAAAAAATTGAACACATGTGCTTTCAATATGGCTTTATTATTTATCCTCTTATCAAACCCTAAAGTTACACATGGTTTCACTGCTGTATGAGAGGATTAAATTCCAGCCTTTTTTTTAATGAAGAGGAATCGCCTGGAAACACAATGAGCTAATGGAGCCAACTCTACCAGATTGTGAAATGAGCCGACCCGTTTTTAAAATACTCTAATGTGTATTTAAAAATAATTTATTGAACAAGATAGAATAAAAATGTTATTTTTATATTTGAAATAAATTCAACGCTATTGTTCTGTGTTTTCACTCTGCAACCTACTACCAAGCCAGGATGACCTCATGAATATACTGATTGACTAGGTAATATATAGGTATAATTTAATGAAAATGTGCCCGCATTTGAGTGTAGAGTGGAAAGTGTGTTAGGAAATATCACCCTCACTACAACTGATCTGTATTCCAGTCCTTACCTCAACATAACTGGAAAACCAGACGGGATAAGCCATACATTTAGTCCAAATATCCACCTGATAGAGCTATATTTCATTAATTACTAATTATAATGATGCGCGTCATCACATATTGTCCTTAATTGATGATTTTCTGTCTTGGGGACTTTTAGTACTTTCCAATTAGCTAGAAGATGAAATTTGGTGGAATCTTAAAGGATCTACTAAAATGGTGCACAAAACTTTGAAATTAATAAAAATCAATAAAATAAAAACGTGTTTTAGTTCATCATTTTAAATCGTCGACATGCTATTTGCACTTATAAAACAAGAAGAAATTAGAATATAAATTTCAATCTCAAATCCTAAGATAAATTGCAGATTATAATAAAGTGACCTGTTTGGATAATTTTGTTTTCCGTTTGAATTCATATTAATAAAAAGTGTTTCTTGGCAAATAAAAACTACACAGATAAGGGTGAGCATGCTTATTTAATACAAGCTTACATTTACATACATAATATGTATACAGACAAATCGATTACAAATCTAATTAAAACAACATCATGAAAATGAAAGATTATGGGAGGATACAATGAAAGAAAGAAGCTGTTTTAGTGACATTGCCAAATTCTCTCAGGGAGATTTTGCCCTCATTTGTGTATTTGGTTCATCGGACGAGCCTAAGAAGCTGGGAAAAACATTCTTTGATATCGTCACAGAAGACTTTGCCAGGAAACTAATAGTAATAAAAAACCTCTGATTTTTTACTGTGAAAATTGGGCTCTCCAAGATTTACAGAACATAATGATCCTACCAGGCATAAAGTGGGAAGACTCTAACCAGAGAAACCCTCTACATCACATTCCTGAAATCATCCAATAAATGTTTGTCATGAAAACAGAGGAAAATTTTTGCATCAAGATTATAATTTATGTTGAATTCAGAACAAAAACGAGCATTTGAATAACATTAAATGATGAAACCGTCACCAGAAGCCAAATTGCTAAAATGGGATGAGTTAAATAAAGTTCCTAGTCATTCACTAGATTCAGTAAATGCTTTGTTGCTTGGTAGGTATAAATAATGTTTTACTGTTGGGGGATGACTTCAGGTAATATTTACCAATTCTTTTGCATACTCATAGAACAGCAATTGTCCAGAAAAGTATTAAATACTCTCAGTTATGGAAGGAGTTTAAAATTCCCAAATTAAATAAATGGTACGGAACTCTCCGCATGGAGTTTCTCGCTCTATTGTTTAAAACTGGAGATAGTTAATCAAAATCCGTAGTATATTATATAGTAGTGAACCAGAGAAAAAATTGCGCTATACCTACGTAAATCCTTTTTTTACTCCCGATTTTTATTTTTTTTATTTTATTTTTAAGGAATTAACGTCTCCATTTGGAAATTTGGAACAATATAAAATATCGATATTGAGTCCCCAAGGGTCAACAATTCGTATTAAATTTTGACTTCTGGTTAAAATTTTCGGCATTTTATTAGAGGATGCACATCTTATGGTTATTGGATTGCTATTACATTTCTCTTTTATAAATTTTTACCAATAAAATAGGTAATTATTGACTATTGAGTCTAAAATGAGAGAGATAGATCANTTTTGACCAATAAAATAGGTAATTATTGACTATTGAGTCTAAAATGAGAGAGATAGATCATTGTTGTTCTAGGGGTGTATTCAGGAGGGGAGCGTGGGGGGCGCGTTCCCCCTTCAAGAAATCTAACCAATTAAATCAATGTTAAAGTCACTACTATTTTTATTGTCACGTAATACTATCACAATAACCAGATTTTTTAAGTTATTATTGGTAATATTATTAAATGATTAATATACGGTAATTATTATAAATACTTAAGACAGTCACATTAAGTATTAAAATGGTGAAAATTGACATTAATGAAATCACCCAAATTTAATTTGCGCACCTCTCACCTTGTATCACAAATATTGTCTAGGTATAAATTTATTTTATCATATTTATTATTACTATTTCAATGAATAATAATAAATAAAGAGATTTAAAATAATATATTTTTAAATAATGTGCTTTAAACAAAATCTTTGAATAACACCACACACATTTAACGTGTTATAATGAATTAGTGGTAAAATTTCGATTCAGAATGAGAAATAACTAGCTATACTATAGAGTGGAGTTAAAGTTCGATTTTTGAAATCTGAATAATTCCATGTATTTGTCTAATTAACTCTAAAAAATTATTTATTTAATAATTGTTATAATGTTTAAACTTACTTTCCTCTTAATAATCACTATTTAATGATGTTCTTATAATTTGCTTTTAGTAAATTTCAATACTAATCGCAAATTTCGAGCTATACCCTTCATTTGAGGATTATTCTCAAGTTTAGCTTCACACTGAAAAAATATTAATTAAAGATTTACTATAAAATTTTGAAGTTTTTTATGTCAAAATTTTTTCACTCACGGAGATCCTGGATTGGACCTTGTGCTGTACAAACATTTCCCCTAAGAAGTTAAAGGAAAAACATCAACTTCTTGAAAGACTTATTTGCTTACTTTATGCTTTAGAGAATTATGGTGCCTAAATTTAAGTAGTATATCTTCACAGCTAAAGATCACAAAATTGTATTAATATATTTGAAAATATCTCAAAAACTATTGGTTTCATGAAAATATATTTCAGATAAAAGTTTTTTATTTTTAATAGTACTAACATTTTACAATGATAAGTTATTTAGTATTTCAAATAGTTGTGAGGATATAGAAATATTTGCTTCTCTAAAGTGCCCTAAAAGTAATTTTCTTGGGAAAATGAAAAAGCCATTTTGTTTATAATATTAACTGACGCCTAGGTACGAATTTTAGTCAAAATCACTATAAAAGATTTTGAGAAAAAAAATATCCTCTCACCCTTTAGTAAACTGCTATTAATTCTAGGGTTAGACAAACACACAGACAGACGGCGTTGCAAAAATCACTTTTTAGGGTTCGAGGGGTCATGAAACGTCAATATCCATCAACATTTAGGGTTAGATTTGTTTAACGGTCGTAATCCTTTACCTTAAGGTGATTGGCCCTTTTCATTTGGCATGGAAATGCAGAGCCATGGGAACAAACGGTTATCTTCAGGAATTTTTATTATGTTGTAATTTTCTTTTCGGAAACGGTTTGTTTAAGAATAGATGCATGTTGATTAAGTTATACTTTATATATTCACACCTCATCTATAATTTTAACAGTGATCAAATGTCGATAAAAATGACATTTTTAAATAGAAATCTTCCGGCTTCATAACAAAAAATAAGAAAATAAAACAATTAATAAATATCTTAGAAGGGGTGTTGAAAATATTAACATCAAAATTTCACTCTTTCTCGAGAAAAGTGATATTTCCTAACATATTATTTTTCCGCAAGACCTGTCCATCTATGGTTTCCGTGATTCAGCTGTTCTTGTGGTCGCGGAAAGATACTTTGGTCAATTGTGAAGCCACACCACGCCTCTCACCCTCCCGCCCACATAGGGCCAAGGGCCTTGTGTTGGAAAAGTTAAATATATATATTTGCGTATAGCTTGAAACCTATTGGTTTTATAAAAATATATCTTAAGTAAAATATGTTTATTATAAATATATCTACATGATTGCAACAATAGCTAATTTCATATCTCAAAGACTTATGGAGATAAAATTAAAAATTAGAATTTACACATCAGACCGGAACCCTTAAAGTCATTTTGACGAAAAATTGAGAGTAGCCATTTGGCTTTTAATATTAATAAAAGCTTATAAATGATATTTAATCAAAATCTTTAAAGCCGATTTTGATATAATTGATTTTTTCTCTTTTCACTCTTAAGGAAGCTACCCTTAATTTTAGGGTTGGATATCCAATTCCAAAAACACCTTCAGGCAGCCCTATGACAACCATAGATACCAAGTTTTAGCCCAATCACTAAAATAGTCTAAGCTCTAACCCGGAGTATAGACTGATAGATAGATTGACAGATAGACAGACAGACCGATGGCATTGCGAATACCACTTTTTCAGATTCGAAGGATCATGAAACGTTGACAATCATCAAAATTTCGAGTTAGATTTTTTGATGGTCACAATACTTTCTCTAGCTGTAATATAGCGAGAAAGTAAAAATACATCTTTAAATAAAATATCGTAGATGTGTTAGAGAGAGTATTGTCACACGGCTTGGTAGTTCACGAAACATTTGGAAATAGTCCGAACCCAACTGATATTTATAATAGAAATTCTTTGGCCACAAAAAAAATAAAATATTTTACTGATTTAAGGTAAAAAATCACGTTTCACAACCATAAAGAACAGCCAGTATAATCGTTATTTGTATATTCTAAGTTTTACATTCCTGAACAGCAGGCGAGATGTCAACAATTAACTGACCGAATAATAGCATACATTTCCTGACTGTATTCTTTTCCTAAACTCCACACTTTATCTTTATTGCTAGTTAAAGTTGGTTCCTAAATAATATTTAAACTCATTAACCAAGTCAAATGATTTGATGTTCGCAGTAATTTCTATATTGTCATCCTCAATCTGTGTTCTCTGTTTTATAATACACTTAGTTTGCACTTATAAACCTATTTCCTTACTAGCCTCTAGTAAAATGTCCGCATTTATTGAAACAGCTTCCTTACTATTTCCCAACAAGACTACTACTGTTCAGTAAATACTTAAGTAAACTAGATATCTCCTAAAATGGCGAATTTATTAAGTGTTTATAATGGGATTATTAATTATGAATATCATAAAATAAAGTTATACTAAGAAGCCAGCCAACATAGAAAAATAATAAAGATAGCTTTTATTGTATCCCAAATAATTTATTTTAGTTGAGATAAGTTGAAATGTGTTAAAAATAATAACAAATTTGCTTAGAGATATAATTTAATCTTTTATTTATTTTCATTGCATCTTAGCTATTAATCGTTTAGGGTCTATCCAATATATTAATTATGATGATGAGGTAGAAAATAAAGTAGAATTTAGAGGAAATTAACCCACATCTGCGTGGAGGATCTGCTTGGAGACGTAATGAGAAAACACTTAGAAAAAAATCACTCTCATTAAAAGCTGCAGGGATTTGAACCTAGACTTCCCTCACCGACAAATAAAGACTAAATGTTATTTAGAGCATGTGCTCACCGGTATGGGTGGAAAAAATATTAACCACAACAAATTGTATAAAACATTTTTAAACTTAAGTTACTGTTAAACATTAACGTTGAGAAAGTTTAAACATGTCAGTAAACATGATTTCATTAAAAGTCTCTCTAAAACGGTAGAATTAAAACTGTAGCATGTTGTAGGAAGCAAATATTTCACTTTTAACAAAAAATAAAAATTTACGAGTATCCATTATAACTCAATGATAACAGTGAAACGCTGACCACGGAAAATGGAATGGTAAGTACCTACGCCGAGATTTTTTTTTTAAATCGAGTAATGACACGGACATTTTGTGTTTATCATGCCTCAGTGTCCTCAGCCCCTTCCCCCGTTCCCTCTACTCTCTTTCAAAACCTTTCATTCCACACTGCGGGGTCCATTTTTCACCATTCCTTTGGCGCGAGGACAGATAAATATATACATATACATATTAGAGACGGTATGGAAAACGTGGGACCTCTTCCAAATCTCTCCACGGCCTAGAAAACCCCTCGGTTGGTGCGGCCGAGTATTCCGTCTCTTGCCAAATCTGCAAGGACGGCGAGTAGAGAGAGAGAGAGAGAGAGAGGTTACAGTCAAATAAAACACTGGCGGTTCTTCTAATAAAAACCTAAAGGTCTGATGATCCGTGAGGAATACTACAAGCAACCGATTGTTCGTTTTCACTACACCTTAAAGTCTGCTGATATTAAGAGAGAGAGAGAGAGAGAGAGAGAGAGAGAGAGAGGTTACAGTCAAATAAAACACTGGTGGTTCTTCTAATAAAAACCTAAAGGTCTGATGATCCGTGAGGAATACTACAAACAACCGATTGTTCGTGTTCACTACACCTTAAAGTCTGCTCTCAGGATGTAACTCGACTAATACTGATATTATAATGTGTGGTTATTCTGGTGGGAATATTACATTATTAACTATGTATGTATTAACTATGTGTGTGTATGTATGTATGTATGCCACGACATGTTTATATAATAATCTAATAGCTCCGGATTGTCTTACATGCCAGGACCAACCATTTATCACTGATACATGGAATTTGTGGATATGTCGCCTTTAAATGGAAATTAATAATAAGTTCACACTATGATGAATAATTTATTTTTTATTCATCTTTGAACCACATATTACTACCCGTCAGTGCTATTAGCTTTTAATAACTGGTCTTTTGGATTAGAGGTGATGAAGGCAGAGCTTAGAAGAAATATATCAACGTTTTCGTGGTAGAAGAATTTGAAGGTATCAAGGGAAAACACCCTTAATAAACACTGAATCCCTCATCAGCGGAAAACCACACTAAACTATGAAGAAAGCTTAAGCTCGTTTAATTAAATTTTACAGTACATTAACATATTGAGGTACATGATTATGCTTGTATCAGTCATTGGAGAGTACTATTTGCTGCATACACACAGAAATAAAATGCGTGAAAAATGTCTCAAAACATTTTATTTGATAATATTTGTACATTTTGTAATTCAAAATAATTCCGGTTCCCTCAATTAAATTTTCTCCCAGCAATGAATTGATTTTCCCGACATTGTTGCTGCAAGGTGACCTGTTAAATCTAGTGTCTTAGCGATCTTCTTGATAGCATCCCTATTTGAAAATAGGTTTTTGGTAGTATAATATATTATGTTGACATTGAGCTAGAATAAAAACATTAGAATAATACATGGATTATATTTTATCGAAACACATATGCATGGGCTACAAAATACAAAACTTTTCAATTAATATTTGAAGCCCTTCATCTGGCAAGGGACTCGGCACTGTATGCCATTTTTGGAACCGGACCTGAATATATATATGGTGGCTCTTTCAATTAATACAAATATTTTAACACATTTTTTTATAAATTAATTTCGCCCGAAGCAGCCCTTAACGTAGATGAGAGTGTGGGGACGAAAGCTGTAAATATCGATATTGTTTGATATATTTGTAGCTGCATCCAAAGCCACTAAATATGCCAACATATTATCAATAAATTACTCAAATATTAAATACCTTGTCCAAGGTTGGGTGAGAGTGATGTGGTTCGTGTGTGTAAGGTTAAGTTATTATAACTATTTGTTAAGTTATTATAACTATTTGTTAAGTTATTATAACTATTTGTTAAGTTATTATAACTATTTGTTAAGTTATTATAACTATTTGTTGAGTTATTATAACTATTTGTTGAGTTATTATAACTATTTGTTAAGTTATTATAACTATTTGTTGAGTTTTGTTCTTTGATCATAAATTCCGAACTAAACTAATATAAAAATACATAAAATAAGATCCACATAGGTGTTAACATTGTATAAGGCATCAGGTTCACAATATATTAGTTTGATAGTTACTGGGTAAGCTAGGTTAGAATTCAATCTGTGTGCGCTAAAGGTAATTTTGCGCAAATTTATTTATCATTATGGTTTTTTACCAACTCCTCTATACGTTAGTGTGGCTGAATTATCTATAAAAAAAAGCCTCCTCACTCCTACCCCATCGATTAGGACTTTATGTAACCTTCATTTTGAAACTAGCAAACTAAAAATAAAATAAATTAAGCTAAACATAAAAAATGAAACCCAATAATGCAGCGAAACCACAAACAAACTAATTAACTAAAATATCCCATGCTCTTCTCTGGGTACGAACCAAGCTCACATAATACAGTGGTCTGCAAAAAATCTTGGTGGATTGCACCTTTCTTTACGGTGGTCGTTGTGTTCGCTGTTCTCATTTTTTATATTTATTCTTATTTTAACACGTTTTTTTATTTTATACTTGGCCACATTTGGTGGTTTATCTTTGGAGAGGTGTTGATGTGAGGGAAATTTTAAATTGTTGTTCTATAACAGTTCACGTGTGGTGTGTCAAAATTAATCAAATATATAGTCAATACATACCTAAATAAAAAAAGAAACATTCAAACACAAAATATAAAATCTTGGAAAAATTAGCATACGAAACTTGTTAAAATATAACTGTACAAGCCAACTAAAATAATTGAGTATTATATTAGTATCTTTCATTTCTAGTCAACGGGTTAATTTTTTTAAGGGTAAATTACTAGTTATTGAACTGGTCTATTTTAATTTAATGTTATTTAATTACGATTACAGATTTATATATTAACAAATATTATTATTTTTAGGTGAAATAAATAGAAACGGTCAGTTTTCATGAAGAAAAACTTGTTTGGTAATATATTTTTCAAAAACTTAGTTTTTGTGGCAGTCAGCTTACAATTAAAATATATCAATTGCATTAAACATACAAATGATAGTATTATTATCAATTTTTTTAATGTGTTTAGCTGTTGAATAATTTAGTTCTGGGGTAGCCTACTATCAGCCATTTGTAATCTGTCTTCAATAAGTCTAGGCTCTATTTGTACATTAAATATTCAAGTAAACCAATAAACGATAGTTTATGTTTCAATAAAGGAATTTTAAAACCTATTTCTGTAAGACACATCTATAATGTTCATTAACTATAAACAGTTAGGTGAACATTAATAAAGTTCTAACATTTTAATAAAATTTCAAAGTTTAAAGGAATATGTAAGTTTTTACTTGTCAATTATTTGATCCGTCTTTTTAAGATCTATGTTTACTATTATTGAAATTATTATAAATATTTATAGCATTTATTAATATATTACAAACCAATTCCTTGTTTTAGCTATATATATTACTATTAAACACTGCTTTTATTATATATTAATATCTTCAAATTTATTATATTTAACAATACATTAAGAAATTGTTTACTAAATCCAATATTTGTTTTGAAATTTGATTGAATATTTTTTCATTTGTAAACTCATTACATCTCTCTTTTAGCTCCTCAATTCCAACACATTTTATTATATTTTTAAGAAAGAGTCCTTCATTTAGTCATGAGTAAATATTATTTGGATTTTATCAAATATTATTTTATAAACTTCATTAATATGCTCTGGTTTATATATTTATAACTGACAGCGATATAATACGTAGGCTAAGTATATTAACTAAATATGTGAGATCCACCCAAATCATACGTGTCTTCATCTGACGCAAATGAGAGGGTTCTGTCAATGACAAGATGAATGTGATGCTGTGTTGTATCTTAGCTCCTTGAAGAATGTCCGTAAGTTGACGCACTGGTGACAATAATGGTTTAGTGTGTTCAGGAGGTCCCTGGCACTAATGACTCACACATGATTTGTTAACGTTTCCCGTATCTCGCTATCTGCATGGGCTCTCCGCATAATTACATGAATGCGAGAGGGACGAGGAAAGAATAATTTTAATTAAATCCATCAGCATTTACGTTAAGGAACCTAGGGAAACTGTTTAGGAAAAATTAATTGATACACCTGGTTTGGATTTGAGCCCTGACCATCAAACGAAAATAGATGACATTGACACCTTTGTCATCATACATATTTGTGTTTATTGTCTGAAGCGTGGCTGGTGCTTAGCTAAGACTAGCTATAGCGACAGTGATGGATGTTCGTTCAGCACGGCTGACTGAATTGGGAGGCCAAGACTTATCCTGAGGTCCTACATCTTATATCAGTCGGTAGCGTGTCTGTCTAGTAATATAAGGTTTTTGGGTTTGACGCCAGGAATGGCTGGGAGAAGTATCTTAGGTGATAAGTGGGTTACCCATTTTACACTGATGAATTAACAGCCAGGGGATAGTTGTTGTGTTTAACATAGTTTATATTATTATTATTATTATTATTTACCACCGCGCCTTACTACCCGTTCGGGTTATACGCTTAAGTACTAATTACGCTAATGGATTAGGAATTGGGAGGGTTGAATTTA
>CABFWB010000744.1:102179-131664 GCA_902151455.1 Timema bartmani
GTATGTATGTATGTATGTATGTATGTATGTATGTATGTATGTATGTATGTATGTATGTATGTATGTATGTATGTATGTATGTATGTATGTATGTGTGTGTATGTATGTAATAATAAAATCAGAATCGAATTTTAAAACAATAATAAGACTACGACTAAAACTAATTAAATCTAATTTATTTAATCTATAATAGGAATATATTGATTAATTAATAAATTGGCTTGGCTTGCACGTTGAATAGTCCAACTACAAAAATAATTACCTAGTCATATTTTTGAAACAAAAATGAATAAATATGTACACCATTGATTTATATTCTAAAGTGAGAATCTAGGTAATCATATGTTACGATTGTAAAATACATATAACTAGTAGCAGTACCAGGGTAACCAAGCAATGCAGGTCAACGCCTTTCATTGCTTCAAATAAATAGAAAAAAATCTTAATTTTATTTCTTGCAACCCAGTTTTTAATAAATTTGAAAAAATCAAATCTAAAATGTATAATTTCAGCTTCTAGGTTCACATGTTTGTGCAAAGGTTGAATTAATTTGAAAATTGCATATCTCTACGTGAGGTAGAAATCGAGCAATAATCATCACAGACAAGAAAACTCTTCATATTATTAATATAGAAAAAGAATATAATCAGCTTTGATTAAAATCTACTAGGTCAGAGATTCCCAGCCTGAGGTACGCAAAACCAATTAATTAGATTTTCAAGTTATTTCTTATCTATATATTCACATTATGTATATAGCTATTCACAATTAGCTTAAACAACGTTTTTTTCCCATTACTGTCTGACTAAACATCTTTTATATTTTATTAACACGAAATGGGGAATACATGTAGTAGTATTATAAAAAATTCGTTGGTTTTTAATTCACCTCTTTTGGGGTAAATTATGGGGGCGAGTGGACTGCGGCGAATTATCGTTGTCTTCAGGAGATCCACGAAATGGAAAAGTTTAAGAACCACTGGACTGGGATATTGATATTTAAGGATGATAATATTGAACAGTTAAAATGTGATTTCAATTATTTTTTTCAGTTCATTCTTCCTGGGAGTCAAAGCAATAACATAACTTGTAGGATCAACCATTGTCTCGCAAGAGATGCTTGGGAAAGTGGGAAGGCGGAGGACATCCACACGTGTGAGATGCGCCCTTCTGACCTCCCCTTAGCCTCTTGTTAGAGAAGGGGTCTCTAGCACAGTTTGAGAAGGGGGTAAGGGGGTTAGAGTCTCGAGGGGGCAGCCCAGAAAGCACTCGGCTTGATTTATACGGCTAGCAGTCATAAAACTCTCCCAAGACTCCCAGATACACTTGTATATACAGTACCGCACACATGTTATGTGTCTTGTGGCGAGAGGGGGACACACACACACGCTTCCTTCTTATTTCCTGAAGGAAACCCCCCTCCTCCCTCCCAATCCTTCTTCTCTAGCTCGTGGCTCTTGATTTGTGAAAGTCTTACGAGACGTTATTTCAAATAACCGGACTGGTTTTAAAAGAAAGGTATGTACACCCGCAACAGTGGTCGCATGGCCTAGGACGTCACACTCGTGTCTTACTGGAGTGAGGGCGACGGGAATATCACAGTTCTAATCCCGTTCGGGTGTACTGGAAATGTATTTTATTAAAATAGTTTCTCACTATCTCTTTACAAAATGTGAATAGCCCACATTTCCTTTAAAAAACTATAAATTATTCATCCCTAACATACAAACGTAATTAATGTACATTTCAAGGACGTTTCCTACTTGTGACGTCATGACAAATCAAAATAGTATTTCCCATGTAAGTGTTTATTTCATGTATTTATTTATTTGAAGTATTTGAAGTGCACTTTCTGAACCTACTGATTATATCAGTTTTACGAGAATTTCTATAAGCGAGCGTGAAAGAGCACACCAATTTTGCCGCGAAAGGTAATTCCTTCCATGGTTTTTTACGTGCCACAATCGACATGGGACCAACAGTTTTACTTACTCTCCGGAGGAAGTTGTGCTGTGGTTATTTAACGCTCAAGAAAAATCCATTGACCCCGCTTGGGTTTGAACCCACGAACATTGGGTCACGAGGCGAGCTCTTTACCACCAAGGTTGAGATGTAAGTGTATTTTCATTTTATTTGGAGGGTTTTAAAATAAAAAAATTGAAAGCAAGACCATAACTTCTCAAATAATCCTAAAAATAATATCACAGCGACCCACTTCGGTGGCGGCATAGTGTAGGCCGCTTCCCTTGCAGTAAACTAGACTGCCGATGATGGGAGATCGAGGTTCTAATCTTGGTAGGGTGTACTGAGAGTGGTTTTTACAAAATTGTATTCCACTCTCCCTCCACACAAAGCGGGCACATTTCTTGCAAATATCATCTTCTTCATCCATAAAACCATCAGTGTAATTCTAGATAAGCGTATAACCCAAACTAGTAATAAGCCGTGCGTGGTGCTAAAAATAAGTTTAACAGCGCCACAACATTATTTTTTTTGGTGTTGAAGTAGTTTTTATGTAAATGTAATTTTTTTTAAGCAGTCTAAGATTTGTAGGAATCTTCCTGCCACGATAAAAATTTAAAATGTTGTGGTAGCATATGTCTATATAAAAAAGAGAACAAGAAGAAAGTAGTTTTAAAAAGAGAGTCAATTTTGCCCAGCCTCAAATAGATTGGGTGTGTAAACTCGTCTGAGGAAGAGGGGAAGTGATATCAGCCCATAAGCAAGAGTACTCGCAGGTTGAACTACTCATTTTCTTCCTTCTCTCTCTAACTAGCACATTGGTGTCCAAGTGTGTTAATGCTTATAGTGCTTAGGTGAGTCAATCTAAGAAGCAACCCGCTTCGCAAACTAGTTTTGAGCTCACTAAGTAGATTCCCTTGTTAACCTTGACGGTTACAAAGACTCAATTTAAAATAAGGCATGTATCTAACAAGCAAATAAAACATGAAAAAATATATTCTAAGAGGGAATTAAAAAATTAGAAAATTCAGGGAATGCTTGTAGGTATTCATTTGGTTAGCTTTTGACATATAATATCTACTTTTAAAGTGACTAAGGAGTTGTAATGTACGAGTGGATCGTTGCAGTTATGGCTGCAGATTATCATGCTGATATGTGTTCTAAACTCATTATTGGGAAAAGCTCAATATAATGAGGCCTCACTCAACCTTCTAATTAGAGGCTTACACGTCAAAGGCAATCAAATCTCTGTATATTTTAAGTTGTGTTCAATTTAATGAAAGACGTAAATTTACCCAATTAACACTACAATTAGAACTTTTATACCACCCCTTCCCCAGATATCACTGTTGTATCTCAAATCTAAAAATTTGGTGAAACAGTATTTTTTATTCCTTGTTATTTTAGATAAATACAAAGAGAAATATTGTATTTACTGATGTACAAACATAAACAAAACAGGGTTTCCATGGTGGTGTAGAGAATAAGAAAGGTAGATATTCTCTATGAAAAATATGGTTTTGTAACTTTAAAATTAGTTTTCCATTGTCAAAATCAATTCAGCCATTTTCTTGCGATTTTAATTACCGTAAAAGGGTTGATCGAACTATTCATAAGAGCAGAGGTAAATATTTAAATACAAAGAAGGGAGGATATAAATCAACAATGCAAATATATGTATATATTTAACCTTATATAGTCTTTTGTTATATAAATATAAAAATAAATTCCTTCATATTTTTATTTTCTGCACCATACCACTAAAGTAAGAGTTGAGTTGGTATTATTTGTAACAAGAGAGAAATATTTAATTTACGTAATAATTATATAAAATCATGCACAAATCAGGGTTTCCAGAGTGATATATAATCGTGCACAAATCAGGGTTTCCAGAGTGATATAAATAAAGAGTGTAAAGCTTAAAATACTTTATGAAAATCATATTTTCGTTGGAAATTATTGTTTTTAGCGACATCCATCCTTTAAAATGAGAGTTCTTTTATCAACATCTGTTTAACCATTTCCTCTTAATTTCTATAACCGAAAAGAGCTTATCAATATATATATATATATATGACAACGGTTTGTGTTCTAGCCCTTGATTACTATTTTTATTTCCAATTTTGTTTGTCTAGATAATATTATAATTGAATATAAAGAGCGAAATTTATTTAATTCATTTTAACAAGGAAGAAATGTATTTATGTAAAAACCTCTGAGAGCTACAATTAACATTTGTCGGGATGGCCCACCGCGCGTCTCAATACCTGTCCAAGCTACTCACATATTTATTTACGCTAAAAGGACGAGGAAGGCCTACTTGATGAGACAGTACGTGTGAGCTTGTATAGAGGGAGGGGGGGGAGAGAAACAGTTTGGGAAACAAACTTGCACTCGGTAGGTTCTACTCCCGGCTGAGATTCAAACCCAGACCTCCCCATGATTGGAAATCCATACAATTCGAGACTGAGGCCTTTGTTGCCAAGTACCTCTAGTTTATCATATCAAGTACAACTACAGTAGCCCCGTGGCTTCTTTGGTGCTGACTGACGGTTCAAAGCTGACTTCTGACAGTCAACATTTAGGTATATACCTAAATGTTGACTGTCAGAAGTGACAGCTGATAAACACATGTTTTTTTGCAGAGCATATGGTTCGGCGTAGGGATATATGATTTGGTCTGGTAGCTTTTCAAAGCTGTCAGCTGTCAGTCAGCACCAAAGAAGCCATGGGGCTACTGTACATAGCCCAACCTATTTTCCTGAGCAGGCGTCTAGGACTTCATGGGTCTATATGTGATTATGTGTGGACCTTATGATGAACCATCATGCAATGCAACGCTTCTACTAGTTTTATATGTATTATTATTATTATTATTATTAGCATCAATTCTTACTACCCGTTCGGGTTATATGTACAACATTGTGGAACGTGGTGTTTGGGAACTTGCCATAATTTGGAGAATTCTGGCATGTGAGGTGGGTTTACCAGACCTGTACACTTTATTCGGCACGGATCAATTCCCAAAAATCGTCTAATTGGCTCACCAAATATGTGCAACGTTTGGCGGCCTGACATACGTATGTAAACAGTTGTGTTTTCACGTTTAGTTAAACCAAACACTCGATAAATCACGGCTTACGGACGCACATTTATCAACATCAACAATATAAATGTGACTTAGGCGTTATCTTTAAAATGTACTACTAACGTCAGTGTGATATTAAAATGTATTTTCTTAGATAGAAATAACAAAATACATATTGATGATACAAATGTTTCAATTGTACTTGTTTATTGCGGTCCAAAAGCTAGCAGTGTTAATTATTTTATGACGTAGCTAGATATTAGTGTGTCATAATCTTTAGTGTCTCTCGAACCTTCGGAGAGAGAAGTATTGTGATCGTTAAAAAATTAAACTTGAGACAGAAACAGAAAGTAATTTTTCGCGATGCTGTTTTTCTGTTTGTGTACCTGTCTGCCCGTTTGTATGTCTGTCTGTAGACCTATGTCTCTGTGTTTGTCTGTATGTATGTGTGCCTGCCTGTCTGTCTGTGTGTCTGTCAGTCTGTCTGTGTGTCTGTCAGTTTGTCTGTGTGTCTGTCAGTTTGTCTGTGTGTCTGTCAGTTTGTCTGTGTGTCTGTCAGTTTGTCTGTGTGTCTGTCAGTCTGTCTGTGTGTCTGTCAGTTTGTCTGTGTGTCTGCCTGTCTGTCTGTGTGTCTGTCAGTCTGTCTGTGTGTCTGTCTGTATGTATGTGTGCCTGCCTGTCTGTCTGTGTGTCTGTCAGTCTGTCTGTGTGTCTGTCAGTTTGTCTGTGTGCCTGTCCGTTTTCAGTCTCCGTGTCTCTCCGTTTGCCTGTGTGGCTGTATCTCGGCCTAAATCTGGAACAATTTTACCAATCGGGTTAAAAAATTGGTTTCTAGGGTTACTATAAGTTTACCCCAAAGAATTTTGGGAAAAAGATATCCATCCTTAAAATTAAGGGTAGTTTACTGCAGGGCAAAGAGAGAAAACATTGATTTTCTCAAACCAAGCTCTTATACTATTTTGATTAAATTTTGGATCAAGGACTGTTTAACATCATAAACAAAATGGCAAATATCATTTTCCCCTAAAAATTAATTTGGGATTACTTTGCTAGGACGGATATCTTCCAATATTGATCATATCTCTGCAACTATTAGGGATGAGAAATAACTTATTGTTGTAAAGTTGTAGGACTATTAAAGATTTTAAAAAATGTCTTGAAATAATATTTTCATAAAACCAATAATTTACGAGCTATTGGCAAGTATATTTTTGAGGTTGAGGTCTCATAAAAAGGGATATGATTGTTATAATCTTTAGTAAAAAGAGAGATGTTACTTTTTTCTCAATATATTTCTGTAAAAGTGCCTATTATTTCAATTATGCTCTTAGGTTGAATGTGGTGCTCTTTTTCCCATCATGTTTCTGCAACATTGTATATTATTTCGTTTCACAAATCTTACAAGTTTTAAGTAAATGTCTACAATTGTAAATAAAGAAGAGAGAAAGTTTTTGCGATGCACCGTACCATTTATTAAAAAGCAATATCATTTACATCAATTTAGGGACAGACTTTTTGAATTCAATTAATTCGTTCGATTAAAGTCTCTCTCTTGGAAATTAGAGGATTATTTATCTTTTCTTCTTGACAATAAATGAGTGGTTTGATTAAATAGAGGATATTAAATATCTTCCTTGGAATCAAACCGTATTTCGTTCGTAAAAATAAAATGATCTAATTTCTACTAATAATTTGAGCTCAAAATATTGTATTATCACAGAAGAATGAACAAAGAATATGGTGACAGGAGATGTATGTGTTTGTGTATTTTCAAAAATAGAGAAAAATGTGTTTAAAAAGAAACAAACACGTTGGGAAATATCAAAATGAAACATGAATTATTAAAAAAAAAAAGAATACGGTAAAAAGTTCACATATATGACAGTGGGAAAGGTGATTTTATCATTAATATAACAAAAAAATAGATATAAATAAAACTGAAAAAGATCAGGGTAAAAGTCAAACAAATAAAAATAGAGACAAATATTAAGGAAGGAAAAGAGGATGACAGAGGGATATAATTAAATAAAGGCGACGGCAAAATATAATTTCAGCAGGATAAGAAACAAGCATGAGCTAAATCGAAGAAATAATATACAAAAAATAAGCAAAATTAATTTAATAGAGGAAATAATCTGGGAGGCAACGTAATACAAAAATGTGGTGGAATTTGAAAACATAAGGATCGAAAAATAGAGTGTTTGCGTTGTCAATTTTAATTGATACCCATTCATAATTTATTTTAGCACCGTTTCTTACTACCCGTTTGGGCTATACGCTTGTGTACTAATTACGGTAGTGATTTTAAGGATTAGAAATGTTATAGTTATAAAATGTTTTCCCGCATTTGCGTGTAGTGCGAGTGGAAAACAATTTTGGAAAAAAACACCCTCAGTACACCCGACTGAGATTCAAACCTCGATCTCCCCGTCATCGTCAGTCTAGTCTACTGCGAGAGTAGAGGGTTAGACCACGCGACCACCTGACGGGTCCCCATTTCTATTAGGAAACAGAAAACTTTTTCTGGGTACTACATGGAACAAAGTTGTTTCTTGACTAGACGTTGAAATATTTATTGAATTCATCCTTCAATACTTACTGAACGAGTGGTGAAAGTAATAGTGAAATTAAGTGTAAAATTATTAAAGAAAGTAGGGGAGAAAGTAAGAATGGAAGTAAGGGTGAAAGTAGTCATGAAATTAGGTTGAAAGTAAGAATGAAAGTTAAAGTGAAGTTAAAGTGAAAAATGTAAGAGGGAAAGCAGGGGTGAAAGTGAGCAAAAAAGTAATTGTGAAAGTAGGAACAAAATGAAGTGGTAAAGTATTGAAGAATGCTAGGACTATATCAGGTGTTAAAGTAGGAGTGAAAGTAAGGATGAAAGTAATAGGAAAATTAGTAATAAGATTTGGAGTTAATATAGGGGGAAAATCAGCGGTTAAAATGGGAATGAAAATAAGGGTGAAGTAAGAATGAAAGTAGGGATGAATGCCTAAATGTAAATAGGGGTATGGCCTAAAGATGTATCATTGGTTAAATGTGGGTTTAAACTTTCACAGTGATAAATTAATGGCTGGGTACTGGATGATGTGCCAGTCCTAGTCTTAAGTTAGATTATAAGGCATATGAAGCTACGAAAGGCCTAGCCAGCCGGTAGTGGAAAATGTGAATTGAATAAAAAACTGACCTGGACAACAGGCTAGAAACAGTAATGGATGTAAAGTAAAACAACACAAATGATGCCATCCCTAGAGCTTAAAGTGTAGCACATTGAACACTGAACACTCAAGGGTTATGTGCAACACCCTGGAATCAAACCCTCGACCTACCTTACTTCCCTGAGGATGGGTTGGAAAACAAACTCACATGCAGACAACCAGAATTTTAGAACTATTGGTATTCCTAAACAGAGATAAAAGGAAAATAATAAAGATAACAAATAAATAACAAAGCCGTGAAACTAAGCGAGATGTAAAAGGTATATAATATAGAGGGGCAAACTTTAAAGAAAAAAAAGACTGAAAAGAGTGCAAGGTAAATTAAAACGATGAAGGGAAGTGAACGAGAAATGTACAACAAAACAGCCAGTAGATTCTAGAAAAGCACATCGGCTTCAAAAGACAAAGGAAGGAAGGACATTCTTAATGAAAACTGTACTTCATAAGTAATTAAGTAGAGCTCAAGATTTATTAAATATGTGTAATAAGGAAAAGAGTTGAAGTGAGTAGACAAAAGATTGTGTGCAGAAAGAATATGGTTAAACACAGGCGAGGAACTAAATCCCCACTTTAATGATAGAAGAGACAAGTGGTTATTATTTCTAAAAAAAATGGTCCAGCAAGGATGATAAAATTATTTAAATATTTATTTTATCATTTTTATCATTTATAAAGTAAATAATTATAAAATATATTCACATATTTTAAAATGTAAATTGTAATACAATTATTAGAATGTAAAATACCATCTGAAAATAAAACCCATAACCCCTAGGCTCGTAGCCAGGCACACTGACCACTACCCCATGGGGCTGGTTAACATGTAGAATAATGTAACACAAATATTTATGAACACAGTAATTAAAACAAATTTCCATTTTTATGGCTAATAATTACATTTAAATATATTTTAAGCTATATTTATATATTTTAATATGTGATTTATATGTTACTACCCTCTTCATACTTATTAATGAATATCCTTCATAAATATTATTCACCACGTTCACTTAAACTTTTTAGATTTGTGTGTCAACAGTTTCTTAGGCCTCTGGTTTCACCTGATTTAATTTAGTTTTAATATACTTGCTATATGGGCAAGGTTGAATTCCTCCACAAGAGCTGGTTTAACCCCCTATTCAAAAATGGTCCCTTAATTCCATCATAGTGTCCCTCCACGGGGTGAGGGCGGGTTCCTCCATTGGTAGGGGGAAGAAGGTCGAGTTCCTCCACGAAAACTCAAGGAAGGGATTATAAGAAGTCAAAGTGCAATACAATATAAACCTAGCTTTCAAAACTTCCATAATGTCTACATATAATTATGGCCACTAACCCAACCTAGCTTAACGCAACCTTTCTGCGTTTATGGATTTTGTTCTTATTAAATTTTGTAAGCAAAGCTCCTCCTTTCCACGTGAACTTCCATATGGTTGATTTTTAGTAAACATGGACATTTTTTTTTTTTTTCATTAATCCTTACATTCTGCCCCAGTGCCTATTCTATATACTGAGGCGCTATTCCTACATTAAACTGTTGTTCCCATTTTTACCCTTATACCATTTTTTTATTAACTACATGTAGATTTAAACACTTAACCTAATCGTCCGTAAACTCCCATCAAAGACTATACCCATCTCACACTATAGTTGGTCCGCCCCGGGTATTTAATGCCCCCGGTACCCCTCGCCGCTCCGCAGACATAAGAAATATGCACTATAGTATCCATCCAAACAATTTTCATAGGAAGAGTCTTTCAGAAAACGGCTACTCACATAAAGAGCACAGGCCAAATTTGTATACCTGCTTTGGAGTAGTCAGACACACACCAGGTAGCTGCATTAAAAGTGCACCATTGATTGAAGTCTCTGAAGTCCATATGGCAACACCTAACCTAACCTAACCTAACCTAACCTAACCAATATTGTTAAGAGAAAGGAGGTTGTGATAACAACACTGGGCAGTGAGAAAGTATTTTAATGCAGCTATTCAATATTTGGACAACATTTTTTTTTATCACCGCGTCCTACTTTACACCCGGGTTAAGCTATACACCTTTATATTAACTACGCTAATGATCTAGGAATGAGTAAGTTTGAATTTTAGAGGAACTGTATCCATATTTGCGCGGAGAGGGAGTGGAAAATAATTTATGAAAAATGTACTCAATACACCTGACTTGGTTTCGAAGTCCGATCTCCCCGTCATCAGCAGTCCAGTTTAGTTCTAAATCTACTCCTTAGAGCATTCGACCGTTTATCCTACTATATAGCTGATACTAGGATGTAAGCAACAAGACTGAAGTGGTCGAAGAAAACTAGGGTTAACGTATCGATAGACAGCTGTTATACAATGTAAAATAGGGTCGGGAAAAGGGCTTTCTGTCAAGGGACAGCAGTTAACTTATCCTGCATGTAAGTCATTGTCCAATTTCCTGTCATCGATTGTGTTGTAACAATCAAACCCGCAGAGAGAATATTAAGAAAATTATCTTACATCTGTCAAACTTAACTCCATCTGTCAAAATGAAAGCTGAAGAAAATATGAAAGTAACTTTAGCAACATATAATATTGTTATACAGGGTGTTTCACTCATTCTTGGTCCCTGAGTGCTACCAATACACCAATTACGTACATTAGTTTGAAAGTTTTAAGGGAAACTCAGGGGTCAACGAGAAAAATATAAGATTATTCTTGTTGTGATCCGTCTATTGTATCTCATTAAAATATGGGCTTTTATTAGGGTACTTAATGTGTACTTTCTAATCTCACACATTGTGACAGCACACTACTTGTACAAAATAGCTCACTCCAGAACAACACGTATGAAAACTAATCTAAACATGCTTAGCTCTTGGAGATAAGTTTACTTTATTGAATATCAGAATGAACTCTACAATCTGGGATGAATATATCCATGGTACACCGACATCAAACCAAGCTGCGGATTACCCATATACAGCCATATATTCATTAACTGAAGTCATACTTTTAAAACACAAGGGCTAAGGTGAGAATTTAGGGAACGTATAAGTTTGGGGAAGTATGTTTACATATTTTATAGTAAAACATTAGTTTGACCAAAATAAATAAAATATTGCTTCAGTAGCTAATATTTGCCATGAACATAATGGCATTATATTATAAACATTTTTAAATGAAGAGATTGTAATTAAATTCCAGGGCGCCCTTGACATATATTCAAGAATTAGGGAGGCCCCCATGTGAAGAGAATTAAAGTCTATGTTTATTCTGGAGAAATATTTTATTAATTTTGACTAAAAAAAGTTTCTATACAAAAACTGCAAAATTACCACCTTTAACTCGCGATACCTACATCCCCACCTTGAAGGATTAATCCATGTTGTAGGATTAATAAGGATAGCTACAGGTGGATATTCTTGCATTAGCGTGGATAAAGGATTGTAAAGTTACAGTAATGATCACATGAAAAACCACCAGAAGTAAAACCGGCCCAGATTTGAAACTCAACCTCCTCGTTGTCAGCAATTCATTCTCATATGAGATCAACGTCTTAGACCACGTGACCACCTGTGTAGGTAGAGACGGGCCTCAATATCAATGCAAATTGGTAGAGATGGCAGCATAGATAGTGCAAATGACCGACCAATAAGGATGGGATTAATTTTTATACCAATAAGCTAAGATATTTTTCTATTATAATTTTTTAACTCGGCCTCAGAAACAAAATAAGTATTATAAGTCGGGCTGCTCTTATATGTGGACCACAGGTTGGGAACCCCAAGAGACACTCCTGAGTATATTCTAGAAAATGATCGAGCAAACTAGAACCTCATTTCCCAATCAACAAACTTATCCGACGTGACGGGAATGGATGAACGAGTAGACCAAGGAAATGTGAACAAAACGTCACTCGGAGGAAACACAATTTGCTATTACATGAATTTTTTTTTATGATTTATCTACGATTTACATAAATAATTTAAATTCTTCCTGTGCCAAATAAAGATAAGAGTCACTTCTTTCTATCTCACATCCTACTTTAAAAATATCAATTAGAACAAACAAAAATTACTAAAGGTGTTGAATATTTTTAGGGGTAAAATTCATAAATTTGTATTTTGCAGATGGATTTAAATAAATCTGATATCAAAGTTTGATTTATTTGAGTTAATGGATGTATGAATCAGATATAATTAATAAGAGAATAATGAGTATGTGTTTGATTTAGCTGTAATTTATACAGGATGTATTTTAGTTTGTGTCAAATATTCTAGGGGCGTATTTTCACCAAACAAAAACTAATAAAAGTCAATATATACATAGGTCTAGAAACGATTATTTTAGGATTATTAAATGTTTTTCTTAAAGATGAATTGGTCTTGGGGGATCCAATGAAAGGCCTGCTCAGTGACCACATTTGAGCCCAATGGACTTTTATCTCTGGGGACATTAAAATATATTGTTGACGCAACTCCTGTGCCTCATGTTGAGGTTTTAAGAGAGCGGATTGTCAATGGATGTGAGCAATACGTAGCACACTGGGTGTGTTCAATAGAGTACGGCAAAGCGTGGAACGGAAGCTCTGAACAAATTTGTTACAAAATGTTGTGTTTTGTTTAAAAATTGTAGACTTATGATTTTGTTTGTTTCTGTTAAAACTTCACCTTGTTTATTTGAACTACTTCTTCTATTAGATTGCATATTAATTGAATAAAAAAAATTCTACTCCTCAGAAATTAAACAATTTTATAACCATGTTTATATGGACTTTTCTTAATATTTAATCGCTGGGATACACCCCTAGAACATTTGGCACCAATTTGAATACACCCTGTATATGTGTAAACAGCCTATATATATATCTATATATACACTAAATCCCTGACTCATGGACTCATCAGTGTATCTCCTTAAACACAGTACCTGGAATATTGAAATTTTCAGGGAAGTTTTGTCCTCCAATAAAAAGGGGTTTTGCTAAATTCAACACCCAAAGGGGGTCAATGGGTTTATAGCATTGTGTTTGTGCAAAAAAAGTTTTATAGATGATCTGGAAAGCTGAAATTTGGCGTAAAGGTAGAAGGATGACTCCATGTAACCAAAAAAGTCTCAAAATTGAGAATTTAAAATAGGGATCTAAGAAATGGGGGCCTGAAATTATAAAAATCCTTTTTAGATGAAGTAGAAAATTAAAACTTGGCAGATAACTCCAAATAACCAAATAAGTCTTGAAATATGAAATTTACAAGTGATAAGGAAAAATGAGTTTGGGGGAAGGTTGTTCCAAATTTCAAAAACTAATTGAAACAACTAACTTTCCACGTGGTATTAAACTGAAATTCAGGACGAAAGTATAAAGAGCACTCCAAATAACCATTAAAGACTTGAAATTTGAAATAAAGAGAATAGGGGAGGAAAGTAGGAGCGTTAGGTAAAAAAAAAACTTTTAGTTGGGGCAGAACAATTTAATTTGACGGGAATGTTGAGGAAATACTTCAATAACCAAATTAATTTTAAATATTTACTTTTTAGAAAGGGGGTTGGAGAAATAAGGGTTATCGAGACTCTCAAGATTAAAGAACGACAACTAAGGTTAGATCATTAAAAGTTTCAAAATGAAGAAGCAGTCCCTTCAAGATTCTTAAAACTAATATAAAAAACTATTTGGTGTGATATAAGATAATAGTTTGATATTATTTCAAAAGATATTCCCGGACAGCCAAATAACGTCTTAGCATATCGAATTTCAAAATTTAAGCCCTGGAAATGGAAGAGCTTGAAATTGAGACAACAATTATAGAACACAGCTTTATTGTGTATTTTTTTATCACTTTTGGAACTATATCACTCTTTACTTTTATTAGAATATTTACTTTTTGCCATTTTTAACATTTGTTCCCTTTTTCCTTACTACCCTTCCTAAACTTTTAAACTTTTTTTTTTCTTTTATTTCTTAACCATTTAAAATATCAATATTTTTTTAGCTTTTTTTAACTTTTTAACCTCTGTGCCTTCAAATATTTCTCCCGGGCAGAGAAGGGTACGTCATGTAAGAGGGTGTAAATTGTGCAAAAAGGATATAAAGTAAATCAAATCTTTTTTAAGAAAAGATTAATAGATTAAGTTAGGGAGGTAAAAAGTGTAAATAGGATTAAAATGGTAAAACAGGTAAACAGGGCTATGAACAAAAAAGGGATGAAAAGGCTAAAAAGGACAAAAAGATAAAATCGCTATGAGGGAGAGTGAGGATAAAATAGCGCCAAATGGGCAAAGAAAGTAAACAGAGTAAAATGTGTCCAAATGGCAGTAAGGACAATGGAGGTATAATGTATAAGAGCTTAAATGACAAAGGGCTCAAAGGGCAAAAATTGCTTGGAGGTAAAAAGGGCTCAAATGGTAGAAATGGATAAAAGGTTAAAAAGGGTAAATATTCCAAAAATGCTAAAAAAAAAAAGGTAAATGGGGTACAAGGGCTATCATAAAAGTAATGAAAAATAAAAATTGATTTTAATAATTTCTTATCACTCCTTTTGCTATTATTTCACTTATTTACCCTTACAACCTTTCTACCCTTTTCATTTTTTAATGCTTTTTAAGCTTTCTACTCTTTTTACTTAGCCGTTCTTATTTGATTAGATAGGATTAGTTTTTACCCTTTTTTCCCCTTTTTACTATTTTTATTTTAAACTATTTCTTCCGGGTATTTGAAGCTATAGTCATTTGCAGGCTCAGTAGATAAGCTTACGAAGGATAGCACAATGTATTTCTTATGGGAGTCTCGATGCTACTAGCTATTCTAAAAACACTTGCTTTTTCCGCTCTCATTTAGATTGGCGTAAACTACTTTCATTACAAAATTATTTTATTTTTATTGTATTTTTATTTATTTATTGTTTTATACCTTTTAATTTAGATTTCAAGTGACCCATTAGTTTAACATAAAACACTGGGAATCCAATGGTGATTCTTATGTCTTATAAATTATTTATTAAATCAACTCTTGAATATAATTTTAATAATAAGTTTGAACATAAACTTGTTTATTTGATATATTTAAACCAAAATCTGTTTTAAAATTTCATTTTAATTTAATCATGTAATAATAATAAAAAACACAGTACCTATTAGTAAAAAAACAAAACAATAAAACTGATTGTACGGTAATGAGACAAAATATATTCTTGCGATGTAGAACCGTGTAGGTGATTGATGTTTTTGATTGAGCTAGTACCAGCGACAATCTCCATTTATTCCAGCTTATCATCTGAACCTGCAAATGAGGATAGTATATATTATATATTTTATAATTGCTTGCTTGTTAAGATGTAATTTATTGATATCTTTGACCAAGCAAAGCGTGGTCTTGTTTTAACTTGAGAATTTGGCATTTTGTTCGTCTGTCTGTATGTCCTTCGTTATATATTTGCTACACCATAACTGTCAAATGTTTTAACCAATTTGAACAAAAGTTGTTAGGGATATTCTTTTAACATACACACCAAACAATTTATCTCCATGGTTTTATGATCTGGTCATTCGTTTCAAAATGGCGGCTATTCAAAACTCTGTATGTCTATACATTCGAATTTTTGTGTAGTTTCTTCTAAGTAGTATTTAAACAATAAGAAGATAAAATAATATTATTTTAGAATTTGTGTCCGTCTGTTTGATTGCTGCCAGTAAACTCAAAAATTATTCATCTGATCAATCCAAGACTTATTTTGAACTATTTTACAGGGAACATTTAAAGCTCTATATAATCACGCTAACTCATCAGTGAGTGAAGCAGTGTTTTAAAAACCTTTGGTTGTACTGGTTAGCGCAGGTACAAAGAATATCTCGTGATTCGAACAGAGAATAATTGGGGGTTGAACTTGTGTTTCTTTGTGATCGTATAAGGTTTCACTCATATCTAGAATTTAATTTGGTCGGATGTTTTGAAAGCTTTAGCTTACATTTACATCTTAAATATAGCTATTTTTTCAGTTATTTTATGGTTTTGCTTGTAAATTTGTTTTACCTAGTTTTGTTTCTTAGATAGTAAATCCAAACTATTTCTTTTAGTGTTCATTGCAACAATTACTTCACGTAAGAAAGCAAATATTGATACAAGGACCGCAAACGTTGAATTAATTATTTTGGTTTGTTAATACAGGTAGTTGTTATTAAGTGGAGTCATCATATAAATATCCCCCTCCCCTTTTCTTACAGGTAAATGGTAGTTTTGGAAGGTTAGTTGATTCGCTGTAAAAAGTTAATTTATTGGCCTTAAATGTGAGCGAAGCCGTGGGAAAATTCTAGTTAAAAATAAATATAATTCTCTAGTGTATATAGTATGTATTTGTTTCTTTGCTTGTTGTGCACCAAAGAAAAGTATCAACTTGAAATCCAAGGATAAATTACAGGAAATATTTAAACTTTAAATCCAGTATGAAGCGCTTGGCTAAATCATGGTTTAAATTAGGAGATATAGTCAGCACACTTACCTTGGTGATACTGGAGTAGGAATTGTTTAGATAGAACACTAAACCGCAACCCATAACAACTAAGAATATGGGAGCTGGCCCATCAATATATCACCAAATCCAGACAAGCCCCTAATTTCAACCTTAGGTAATTCCTCTCTTTCCTACCAGCACACTTATTATTACATCCAATGTCACAATAATTATGCAGTATATAACACAATTTTTTTGTTTTTCTAGCTATCTATCTATTTATTCAAAGTGCTGGCATCTATACTGTGATATAACTGAAAAATAGTCAGCTGTGGACAGTCAACCTTGCAGTTAAATCAAGAGCATCAGTCTACTCTCTTGACCTGATGAAGCTGTCTGTGACAGTGAAAGCTTGTCCTTAAAGATGTGTTTGTGTGTTTTTTAGTGTTCTATCTAAACAACTTCTACTCCATTATCACCAAGGTAAGTTTTCTGGCTATCTCTCCTAATTTAAACCATAAATCCAGAATAATAAAACTTAAAACTGTGGTAACAATAATAACATGGAGAGTAGCTATACAGCCACTAGTCACTGAGCACTAACAGTAAATTTTAAAATATTTGTAATTTATTAATTCTGTTGTCTAGATAAATGCAAGTAAAGGGATTACATCGTAATTCAACGTTGTAAATTAAGACATTTAAATAATTATAAGTCCTCAAATTCTTTATCATTTTCATTTTCTATAGTAGATTGCTTTTAGTTTTCTCATTTTTTAAATGGAGTTGTTCCTTCCACTCTCGCTCTTGAAGACTTCGGATAAAACTAAAATGAAGACAAAGTATAAAGCAGGGACTGGCTTTTCAAACATGACTTATCTTACCAGTGGCAGCAGTGTAAAAAGGTCCATACATACCTTAGCATAGTTCTCTTTCCCATGACAGCTTCCATTTGTTTCAATAAGTTCGTTTCTTTATTTCAAATGTTCTTTTAGGATTTTGTATTTACTGTGAAAATAAACTGGAGAGGAAAATACCAAGGTTTAATGTAAGTGTATACATCAGACTGAACAAACTGAGAGTTGAATCGAATATTTATTTAAAGAAGAAATGTCTTATTTAGTGGTCATAGAAGTCAGAGTGAAAGGATAAAAGCAACCAGAAAGGTTACGAATGCAACATTAACAAGGAAAAAATATGATTTTTCAGGAGCTACATAAATGCTAGACTACGACACAATCGCTCTAATTTTCTCATTAATCACAACAAAAAATATAAGTCTCTCTAAACTTTAAATCAAATTGTTTGGTTATTTTAAACAGATTTCAAATTTTTCAAAATAAATTATTTGTAAGCCACCCTTAAATTATTTGTAATTTGTAAAAATAAAAACGTATTTTTACATGAAAATCTACTCACAGATACCCTTTTTCAACTCAGAATTTAAAGCCAATTTAATGGAATTTCATATTTTATTATAATTTGTTGTAAGTAAATTACCCTTAAATTAATTTTATTAGAAAAATATTCATTATCATATAAAATAGTCCTCCGATCTCTATTTCGAACAAAATCAGTAAAGAGATTTTTAAAATATTCAAAATTTTAAAAATTAGTTTTCGGCAATCTACTATTCCAAAAACAAAGTATAGATTGTTATTTAGGAGGCCAACCACTCCCTAGATATTAATTTTAAATAAAAACATTGAAGCTATTTAAAAAAATTAGTAATCAGCAAATCACGTATAAACAAATTTTTACCTCTAAATTCAGCATACGGTGTTATTTGTCATGTAAAGCACTACCAGGATACTCATTTGGAACCAAATAGAGTCATTTGTAAACTATTTCAGGTTTTTAAAAAATCAGTCATCAGTAAATCTACTCATAAATTAGATTTTACCCCAAAATCAAGAATACATTGTTATTTGTCATATCACACAAACTCCAGACATAAATTTTGAACAAAACTGTTAAAGCTAGTTTGGAAATATATTACTTTTAACGAAGTTTTTCCCAAGAACACATTATACAGTGCTATTTTTCATTGCAAACAAATCCTGGATATGCATTTTAAACAAAATCGTTAGAGCCATTTTTGAAAAATTTGGAATAAAAAAACACTCATCGGTAAACTACTCTTAAATGAAGGGCTAGGGTAGAAAAAAGTTTTGTAGTCAAGCTCAATAATGTCTAAATAACCAGTTTTAACAAAATCCAGTAAGCCGTTTTGGATCTGGGGCCAAGGACAGACTGACTAACAGACATTTATGGGGACAGACAGAATTGTAAAATCCACCTTTTTGGGTTCAGGCTCACATGAAACGTAACCATTCATCTTAATCTCGAGATACATTTTTTTCACAATTACGATACTTTTTCTTACTATGAGTAAGTAAAACGGAAGCTTCTAATAAGATCGACTACAGGACTCAATTTGCGCTAGGAAATGGAACTGTTGAGAGAAAGAATATATAATAATAATAATATCATTATTATTATTAGCAGCCCGTCTTACTATCCGTTCGGGTTATACGCACTTACGTTAATGTGCAATGGTAGGGTGATTGTGAGATGAAATGGAGGACCTACAGTTTAACGTGGGATCCGAACCACGGTGGAGGCCTGGCATTCCTCACATTCACAAGTTGTGATTAATACACGCCTTGTGAGAAGTGAAGGAAGAGTTTGGCAATCAGATAAATCTGTGCCGGGACCGAGGATTGAACTCTAGACCTCCATCACAGAAGTCCGACACTTACCCTTAGACCACCGTGTCACCTATAGTAATAATAGGATAAAATTTAATTCAAGACAAATATAAAAATAATAATTCATTGTCACGTCTATGATCAAGTATCTTAACTCCAAACCTTTAAATAAAAATGCGCAAATGAGCTAATGCCCATTTCACCAATAGAAGTAATTTATTTAATTTCTAATGTCAACACATTTCTCAATTAATATACTTTATTTACATTTATAGTTTGGTGTTTAGGTTGTGCATCACAAAATAAATTCCGTTAAAATAATGTACTTACACAAATTATATAATGTATAGTAATCTCTTTAAATATTATATTAGTATATAATATATTATCTGACACATTAGCTCAGTCAGTAGTGTGCCTGTATTGTGAGCAAATAGTCCCAGATTAGATTCCTGACATGGGTGAAATGTTTTTATTATTTTTCCTTTAACAGTGCTGAATTAAACTGCCGAGGGCTAGGTGTTGTTTAAGTTCTAGATATAAGTAAGTTTATAAGTTTTATGTTGATATATCCAGATGTTTCATAAAGTGTACATTAAATGTCTCAAATTACCTATATAATACCTAGATAATGTTGAGTGAGAGGTGATTAAATAATGGTGTTCGAACTTCATCCAGATAATATTGACATTATCCACACGCACTTGGACAGTGGCAGTTTCTATGGTTGAGGATAGGTTAGTAAGGTTAATTAGGTTAGGCTTGGTTAACTTACATTAGGTTAGGTGAATTTAGGCTATTTCATATTAGTTTAAGTTAAGTTAGGTTAAGATAGGTTAGGTTAAGATAGATTAGGTTAGGTTAGTGGAAAATAAAGCATAAAATGAGTCATTTCGAATGTTAGTGCACTGCTACTATCCAATTTACTGTCCAATTTTGAAATATTGGTTCAAAATAAAATACGTATTGAAACATGCTTAGTTTTACAAATATTATTCCAAGTTATCCAAATCTTTCTGGCTAGTGTCGAGACAGTATTATCCGGATAAGGTCGAAAATGAGATAAATTACTTTCTATTTCCGACTTTATACCCTTCACCTGGCTAATGCTGACATTACCAGTACACGTTATTATAAAAGCCTGCATTTTATATCACTCTATTTAACTTTCTTTCTCTCTCTCTTAATATTTTATTTTCCATATCCCCACGCTCTCTTTCTATCTAAGTGAAGAGTGAGAGAGAGAGAGAGTGGATGATATAGCGAGGGAGGGAGAGAGAGAAAGAGAGAAATACCCTTTACCCCCTGTAGCAGACACCAAAAGGTGTGTATAATAAACTCCACCATGTCAGACACGAACTTCAACATTAAATAGACTTCTTAAATGTATCACAAATGAAACTATGTGTACTAATTATTGTTTTATTCTTACTATACTCCTATATAGTTATACTTATGGCTGGACTAAATCAGGTTCCGGGTTACAAGCGGCCCACCGGACGTAGTTTGGACACTCCTGCTGTAGATACAGGTCTGTACTACCGTTATTGTATCACTTTCTTGTATTTATATGTAACGGTTTACATACACTGTCCATGAAGTGGACCCATATCAGTGTTCACATTGTTTGGGTTGTTAGTCTTACAATAGGTGGGAGGGCTGAGGTCCAAATATTGGTTGGAAACACTAGGGTTAGGGTGGTGGGGTCTCACATCTACATATTGTTTATCATCCTAGATAATACCAGTCCTCTTCTTCCCTAATGAGAATGCACTTTCTATTAACAACCTTCCTCATCCCTTCCTCCTTAAATCCTAGAAATTAGAAAATATTAAACCGAGTAGCTTAGTAGACTTTCTAAATAAATGGAACGACAAACAAACCAAATGTCACCTTTTATCTCTTGATTTGTCCATGATGTATTCTAACCAAGGAGTACTCTGGGAAGGACCAGCCAACAGTCTTACCGACAAGTTAAAATCCAAACTTATGGCATCATTAAACAGAATAATGACTTGTCTGATGTAAATTCTTTGCAGCATTTTCTCCTGAGTTTCATGTTTTATTATACAAACAAAAACTAGGAGAATATCTACCAGCATTTGTAAAGTAAGAGGATAAAAAATCACTAGTAGTACAAACTTTACATATTTAAGACGTTTGAGATGGAATAGTTGCTGTCTTATAGATAAAGATGGTCAACTCTACTAAGCATTTTATCTTCAAGTTTATGATGCCCTCAGCTTAATATTTTATAATATAAACTTGTGTGGTTTATACGTGTTGTCATTGTAGTATGGAGGTTTGAGAGTGGTGAGAAAAGGTAAGACTTGATCATTTTTAATTGAGTCTTAAAAAAATCTCTTGGTTTTGAGATTACGATGGATGGTGATTTCCTTAAGCATTTTTTTTTTTGAACTCACAAAATAATTTTATTTTCATATTTTTCAAGCTTCCAAACTAAGATTCTTTCGAGAAATACCAAAGTGTAAGGATTTTCCCCTTAAAATAGGTGGCACCTATAATAAAGATTATCAATATTTTACAAAAACCTGAAAATGTGACTAATATTTAGACAGACTTGCTTAGGCATAAATTCAAACAACGGACACTCAGCTTTGTTCCATAACCTTAGTTAACCGTGGACCATTCAATAAGCTCGCTCACTATCCGGGCTACCATCGTACTGATACTATAACGTCCATGGGTGGAAAAAAATTCTCAAATCTATCACTTCAGCTGAACGAAATAAATTATTGTAGTAAGATATTACAATAAGACGAAATAATTTTGCAATTTTGTGATCCCAAATTGGTATTTATCATTTTAATAATTTATTAGTAACGCCATGGTGTGAATTAAGTCTCACCTTAAATAACTAAACAAATTCTTATGAAATGTAATTTAATGTACTTTCGTCATTCTTTTCCTCTAAGCTATATGATTTAGTAATACATTCAATGACAGAAATTTAAGATCTCTATTTTTATGTGCAACTAAAAATTATATTATAGTTATTACAGTATTGAAGTATTTGGGTTCCATGTAAATACGTTTACAACCCCGAAACCTGATGAAAGTTGAAACCTCACCCACCAGATACTATATATTATTCGTGTGAGGGAGTTGGAGAGTGTTTGAACAAGAGAAGACACACACAGGACAAACGCCCTCGGTTAGTGACGCACGGAGACCAGGACATATTAACTTATGCCCCCCTCACCCCCATCCCCTGCGACTTCCTTAGTTAGCCCCTCTTAGAATCATAAACCTTGGACCAAAACCTAACCAATATCACTGGTATACATTGCTTCTACTTTATATAAAAAAAACAGGATGTACCATGAAATGATGGTCAATATTCAGAGAGTTGTTAATTATGTCCTTTACAAACGTGAAAGAGAAACAAAGGTAGGGGTTGTTTTTTGTTTTTATAAATATTGGGGTGGCTATATATTAGAATTTCAATATATCAGCATACGACGTTTAAGTTTGGTCCAAAAATTGATTAATATAGTGGTTGGTAGAGGGGGCTACATAATGATGAGCTGCATACCTTGTACTTATCACCTGACATTGTTAGGGTAAAACAATCTCGCAGGTTACTGTGGGCAGTTCATGCAGCATGAATGGGAGTATCTAGAACCACGTTCAAGGTATTGAATGACAAACCAAATGGGAAAAGACCACTGGGAAGACCCAGACGCAGATGGGAAGATAACATTTGGATAGATCTGAGAGAGAGAGGGTGTAGTGAGATAGACTGGTTAGTATTAGCTCAAGATAGGAATAGGTGGCGTACTTTTGTGGGTGTGGTAATGATCTTTCACGTTCTTAATTCCATATAATAAGTAAGTGCGGCGTGTAAGCTAATTTAGCATGGTAAAAGTCCTCTTCAATCTAATTATCAAACCCTAGATCTTAGTTTTTTTAAGCACCACGTTTTACTTTCCACTCGGGTAGCTCCTATTAATTACCTTAGCACGTGATATATATAAGGAAGGTTCAATCTAGTGTAGGTGTACCAGAATTTTAGTGTAGGAAGGGTGTAAAACCATTTAGGGAAAACAACTTTCAATACACCCTGCCAGGATTCTAACCCCGATCTCCCAGTGATCGGTGGTCCAGTATATAGCGATACTGACGCTTTTGACTATTCTACCACTGAAGCGGGTCTTATTAAGTTACTAATTCGATAGCAGGACGATACAGTGGATCAATAGTTGATACGTCCCTCACTACTACCTCCCGGAATTGATAGTATTGGTTTCTGAAGAGAGGATGGAAAACGACAATAGGGGAGTTTTCATGATTGAATTGGTTACGTCTTGGTATCGAGTGTTTACGACCAAGTGGTTCTGACCAAGGTGGAGCGTGAAAACTACTTTGAGACGTTTTTCTTTATAAAAAATGGCGGTTGGGGTGGAGTAGATCCAATAGCTAGTGGGTGAATTTATATAATCCTACTACGTTTAGGCCTACTGCAAATTAACAGAAAATGAGCTATTTAATTTTATTCTTTGTTAGATTGGTGCTTATTTTGACTAGTCCTAATAATTTCACAGCATATCAAGCTTAACATATCTTCCCAAAAAGAACCTCAAGAAAACATGAATCATGTGTGTATGTAATATTAACTGGCCTAGATTATATAGTAGTATTTTCTTTTTATCCATAACTAAAAGGCTTTTAACTACCTACTTACTGTCATATATTTCTAGCTAGTAATTGCGGTCCATTTTAATTTACAAACACTTAAAATCCATTGACTACGAAGTTATACTCGTTTAAATCTAACATAAGTAGTGATGCTGTTTTGAAATTGGCGCACAAATTCACGGCTCATTGGTCGTAGCCATACTGTTTAGTCTGGTCAAGGAAAGCGTTACCAAACCAAGCTCTGGTATCGTCTTGGTCACAAACATTTCATCAACACCAATACAAGGTCAATCGCGAAAACTCGCCTATTGTAAGAACCTACCAGAATAAACTACCTCACGAGCGATACTCAGTATTACAAATAAATATCCCAAGTTTCATTTGGCTGAAGATCGAACTCTGGCCTCCCAGATCAGAGTTAAGAAGGTGAACTCACCCGGTCAAAAGTTGGTCGCTTCAAGGACCTTCTCTCGAGTAATGAAACAAAATATAATAATCCTCATGTCTGCTGCGCGAGTTGACAATATGATTGTGTAAACAAGGAGTACATTCATTAAAAAAAAAACTAGCAATTAAAAATACATATATGTGGTCAAATGGTTTATGGAGTCACTCTTTCAATAGACTGGATTGCTGGATGTCTGAGAGCTTGGGGTTAAAGCCTTGCCGGGTATATTAAGGATAATTTTATCTATTGCTTTTTATTTGCCTTAAATTCAAATTCACTTAAAGCTCCTTTAAATTATACCTTCCTCAAACTTAACCGATTAGAATAATTAAATGTGGGTAGCTCGATCTTATGCACAATGTTTAACCAATCAGTTTAGTGACAAGTCATAACTCAAAGGTAGAAGTTAAAAAACCTTTGCTAACTGTACTTTTTATGTGGCTTTTGTTTACAGTTTCTTACATCTAATATAAACTATAAATTATAAGAAACAAAAAAAATCTAGCTTTTATTTTATTTTCTTCGAATTCCTTGCTGTGTATAAACACTTTTTACATCACAGACTCATTGCTTACTGTTAATTTTGTTTCGTACTTTTTACTTCTTGATATCAGACAACAAATAAAGCAGCTCTATTGTGTATACCACTAATATGTTTTTTAATATACGTAAAAACTGTAACCATCCCTAGAAATTATAATACCAAAATAACGTGTTTGTGAATTTAATATATATATATATATATATATATATATATAATTACTTAGTATGTATGGAACAAGTTTGGTTGAATGCCATCAAAACGTAAATTTCATCGGCAAAGATTGGACTTTTCTTAGCAAATAAATGTAATTATTACATTCGAATATAACTGTTGTACAATGTATTAGCGGGAAATATACTTATATTGTTGAGTTTAGGTGAAAATTGCCTATCAATAGTTGTTAGTCTTTGAGTTGATTGAGACTGGTTCATAGTGTCCCTAGAACACACGAACACAATATGTTGACCGAACGACCAAGACTGTGTAGTACACCTGGCTGTGGACCGCCGCCATTACCTGACAAATCAAATAATTAGAGTATGTTTACATATATTAATGCGCCTTTTTTTATGTAGTTTAATAGATGTAGCTGTGTGAGTTTACATTTTGTGGTTTAAAACTAATCGGCAGCAGCTCAAAGAGGCTAGATCCAATCTACGCGAGGGAGACATAACTATTTTACTCAAAGATACGTTTTTAAGTGAACGATTTTTATGAAAATTTATATTTTTATATCAATTTTTATTTTATCTCTATCAATTCTCGTATGTCGATGTGTGGAATAAATGTATAGATGGTCTAGTCTGTATTTTCCAGTGAATTGAAGGTTAAAGCTCAAATCCAGGTTGGGTTTGCTAAGAGTGTATTTTCTTAAATACAATCCCGCTCTCTCGTCATGCAAATGCGAGCATATATCCTTTAAATCATGACCTCCTCATCCAGTGTAAATAAATGAGGATATCCCGTAGCAACATAAAAACTTCAAATCAAAGGAAAAAACTGGTTTATGAAATGTCTCAGAATTCGTATGGAGAGAAGATGTAAACCAGTGTCAAATAAAACTTTGACAATGTCCTCAGTTGAAAGCTCTTCCAAGCGATCTCCTACTTTTATTTGATTATTTATCAATAATATTTCATACATTTCTGACTAAAATAAAACCAAACATTTTTTACGTATTTTTTAAAAGAGTAAAAAACCATTGAAACTCAAATGAATCCTTCCCCCTACCTCCAAATGACACAAAACCTGTTTGTTTCTTGTTGTAGACGTAAGCCACCAAGTTTTAAAATGGATGTACGTGTGTGTTAAAGTGAATTGTCAGCCATATTGCTACTTTATGAGCTACCTCGCTCGCTGCTGCCCTTCCACAGCCATAAACACGACATTTAATTAATGGTCAGATTAAAACGAGATGACCACAGACCACGTGACTATCCCCAGTAAAAACACAATACACCTGGTAGTATGATACTCATACGGAATAGATTTTATATTTATAAAATAAAAATACGTTCTTAAATATTTAACATAATATCAAAATTACCGTACGTGCCCTCAAATTCATAAAAAGAATGTTCATATTTTTCAGTAAATTGTTTTGATAACAACATATTCGATCATTATAAAAACTAAGAGATGACAGAGATTATTTGTAATTTTTACTCACAAGAACGAAATTTGTTTTTTACTAAAAAATATATAACTTGCACCAAACTATGATAAAATCAATTTAAATATCCTGTTTGCAAGGAGTGACAGACAATATATTAATACCCAATTATTGATTAGTACCTCGTGTACCCATTCTCCGCACGGAAAATATTTAAAATAGCTTTGTTATTTTTACTTTCTCGCACGCGATCTTACAGGTAGAGAAAGTATTGTGATAGTCAAAAAAATCGAACTCGAGATTTTTATGAATTTTGAAGTTTTATGACACCCCCCCCTCCCCCCCCGAATCCGAAAATACGAAAATATAGTTTTTGAATTTCCGTCTTCCGATTGGGCTAAAACTTTCTATCTAGTGTTTTCATAGGTGTTGAGGAACTTTTGGAATTGGATATCCAACCCTGAAATTAAGGGTAGTTTACTGAAGGGCCAAAAAAAGAAAAATCTACTTTCTCAAAATCGGCTCTAACAATTTTGATTAAATTTCATTTCCAAGTATTAATCAATATTAAAATAAAATGGCTACTCGAAATTTTTCGGCAAAATGACTTTGATGGTTCGGGTCTGATATATGATTCTCATTTGTTATCATATATCCAAAACTATTTGAGATATGAAATTACTTATCATTGAAAATATGTAGGTATATTTATAATACAAATATTTTATCCGAAATTTATTTTTATAAAACCAATAACATTCAAGCTAAACGCAAATATATATATTTATTTATTTAACTTTTCGAACACTAAATGTAACGTATTGTGACCGTCAAACAAATATAGCCCGAGATGCTGACGGATGTCGACGTTTCAGGACCCCCCGAATCCTAAAAAGTGTTTTTTACAATGCCGTCTGTCTGCGTGTCTGTTAAACCCTACAATAAAGAGTAGTTTAATAAAGGGAGAAAAGAGAAAAAGTCTATTTTGATTAAAATTCGTATCTAGGCGTTGATTAAGATTATAAACAAAATGGCTATTTTCATTTTCCTATGAAAATGACTTTTAGGGTACTTAACAGAAGCGGAAAATTCCTTATCTCAGCAAATATTTGAGATACTAAATGATTTATCATTGCAAAATTATAATACTATTAAATGTAAAAACTTGTATTTGAAATATATCTTTATAAAACCAATAGTTTGGGAGATATTGACGAATATATCAATAAAATTTTGTGAACTTGAGTTGTACAGAGATACTACTTAAGTTTTAACGCAATAATTCTCTAATGCTATAGAGTAAGTAAATAAAAGTTTCTCAAAAAGTGTATGTTCTTTTTTTATTTAACCTCTTAGGGGAAATGTTTGTACAACAATGATCTATCTCTATCATTTTGGACCCATTAGTTAATATTTACCTTTTTTATTGGTCTAAATTTATAAATGAGGAATTTAATAAAAATTCTATACCCATAAGATGTGCAACCCCTAATAAAATCTCAAAAATTTTCAATAGAATTCGAAATTTGAATACAAAGTATTGACCCTTGTGGACCCAATATATATGTTTTTTGTCCATATATACTAGTGAAGACCTTAATACTTTTTAAAAAATCATAAAATTTAAATAAGGGAGTCAAAAAATGTTTAACGTAAGTATAGCGCGATTTTTTTCTCGGGTTTGTTATATATTATTTCGTTTCACATATTTATTAAGAGTTTTGAATAAATTTCTCTATTTTTAAATTCCGGATTGAGAAAATCCGTTTGGAGTTCAGTACTATTTATTTAGAATATAATATTAACCACTGGTAAAAGTAACCAAATCCCAAATTGTTTAAATATTAAATCTTTAGGGTTTTTAATTGTGTTATAAAACGTAAAAAGTAAGCTGACTAAAACATAAAGTCAAAAATTATAGAGATATAATCTGATCATGTGTCAGAAGCTAAAAAAGCCGTTGAAGGTTAAGCCAAAACCTACCTATACAAAATATTTTAACGCTTTCTATTGGTGCTAGTAAAAAAATAAACAGGTTGACGCAGCATAAATAATTGGTTGTTAAAGAGTTAAAACAAATTAAAGCTACATAGTACTGTACATTTTTGCAGGCTAAAGAATTAAAGTATCAATCATTTTCAAAAATTTCTAGCCTAGTTCAATCCGTTATTTAGAATCCACCATGTTAAATTTACTTTTATTGGAATTTGATAGACAATATTATCTTAAGGACTACCAGCATGCAATACTTTAGATTTATAGGATGTTTAAAGGTTTTCTAATAGTTCATGGTTCATGTGGACAAACGGATATCAAAACTATATTGAAATAGGATGTTCAAGATCCAGATAAATAATTTATAACTATAATTTCTTCTTGTATAGTATAATACCCAAGATAACCACGACAATAAATACATCAACCAATACATTTAAAATAATTAAAAAAAAATTGAAACTAAACATCAATAAATTAAAAAATTGAGTGTAAAATCACATGCAATCCATAGAAAACACAATATTTGACTAAGATCAATAATAAGATAGGCGTATAACCCGAACGGGTAGTAAGACGCGGTGCTAAATATTATTATTATTATTAATAATAAGATAAGTGAAGGTAATAATACACAATGTTACTAAAACATATTGAAATAAATGGTACGGCGCACCGCACAGACTTTCTCTCTAATTCTATAAACTCGTAAGATTTCTGAACGGAATAATGTACATTGTATCATCACCACTCCACATAAGAACACGCATAAAATAATATACAATGATATATAATCAATGAGAAAAGAGGCGCATCTTTGTCCACCTAAGA
>CABFWB010000744.1:146598-174578 GCA_902151455.1 Timema bartmani
TGATCTGGCATCTGGCATGCATCTTCAGGTTAAATCAATGTATATGACATATGAGTCATTGCAAACTGAAGTGACGTGACATGAGATCTGACGCGTGATCTGGCATCTAACATGCATCTTCAGGTTAAATCAATGTATATGACATATGAGTCATTTAAAACTGAAGTGACGTGATATGGTGGTGACATGACAGGTCATGTCAGGGTCAGAATAGTTCTGTATGCTCCACTTTTTGTCACAATCATGATACGGAATAGCTAGTTCATGTAACTCGCTGGACATTAGTTTAAAGTTATTGAAAGACGTTCTTCATATGACACAAACACACGTCCTAAAGTTTATATCTTGTTTTAAAAATGCAGGGTTCAATTTTTCTCAATATTAAATTATATGTTTTTCTACTCATTCTGTAAAACGACTGACCTTTTTTTGATACAAATCTGTTTAAAAACATTAAAAACATCAGGTTTGTTCCCATTGCTCGACCAAAAAGGATGCACCCAAAAGTGTCGCTTACCACGATCATAATTTATTGTAGCTAATATCATTGACTAAATTCAATAAGGCCAAAGCTTTTTCATCTTCATACACTAATATTATTACTAAATGAATTGTTTCTAAATCATTCCGGTGTGCTTTAAGTCACATATGAGTATCGTAACTTATATGTTGGTGTCATATTTCTCTGTCTTGCTAGTTAGACCATGTGTCATGTCACTTTGGTGGGCGCTCCTACTAAAGACCACATTACTTCAGGTCTACTACCGTGTCCCAGTATAAAACATAGCCTACACTTATTCGTGCAATCTAACTTAGGTAGTTAATGAAGCTCCAAACGAACATCACATAGTGGTAACGTTTTTTGTAGTATACTTTAGAAAATGATGTAATTGAAAACAGCGAAACAATCTTGATACATTAACAAAAATAAATGGTAATGAACTCCACACGGACTTTCTCGCTCCATTGTTTGAAAATTTGAGATATTTACTCCAAACTCGTAATGTATGTGAAACAAAATAATATACACTAGCAAACCCGAGAAAAAATTGCACTATACTAATGTTGAACATTTTTTTAGTCCTGGATTTAAATTTCATAATTTTATTTTTAAAGAGTTAATGTCCTCATTTGTATGTTTGGACCGATAAATAAGATCAATATTGGGTCCACAAGGGTCAACACTTAGTATTAAAATATCGACTTCCGGTTAAAATTTTCCACATTTTATTGGGTGTTGCACATCTTCAGGTCATCGCATTGCTATTAAATTCCTCATTTATAAATTTTGGATTTAAAAAATGTAAATATTGGCTATTGGGTCTAGAATGGAGATAGATCATTGTTGTACAAACATTTCTCCCAAGAAGTTTAAGGAAAAATAACATAAACCTTTTGAGAGACTTACTTGTATTTAATTACTCCATGGCATTGGATAATTATTGCGTTAAAGCTTGAGTAGTATATCTTTACAACTAAAGCTCACAAAATGGGATTAATATATTTGCCAATATCTCAAAAACGGTTGGTTTTATATAAATATATTTCATATAAAAGTTTTTAATTTTTAATAGTACTACAATTTTGCAATGATAGGTTATTTAGTATCTCAAATAGTTGCGGGGATAAGTAAATTTCAGCTTCTGTAAAGTACCCTCAAATAATTTTCATGGGAAAATGAAAATAGCCAGTTTGTTTATAATCTTAATCAACGCCTAGGTACGAATTTTAATCAAAATCGTTAGAGACAATTTCGAGGAAATTGACTTTTTCTCTTTTCGCTTTTTATCAAACTACTCTTAATTTTAAGTTTAAGTAGACAAGCAGACAGACGGCATTGCAAAGACCACTTTTTAGGGTTCTGGGGTTCATGTGACGTCGACATTCATCTACATTTCAGGCTAGATTTTTCTTACGATTGCTATACTTTACCTTTAGTGTTCGAAAAGTTTATATATATATACGTTTAGCTTGAAAATTATTTATTTTATAAAAATATGTTACAAATAAAATATTTGTATTATAAATATATTTACATATTTGTAATGATAAATAATTTCATATCTCAAATAGTTTCGGAGATATGATTAAAAAAAATGAGAATTTACGCATCAAACCGGAGCCCTTAAAGTCAATTTGCATAAATATTGAGAGTTGCCATCTTGTTTGTAATATTTAAAAATGTTTAGAAATTAATTTTAATCAAAATCGTTAGAGCTGATTTTGAGATAATCAATTTTAGCTATTTTTGCCCTTCAAAAAACTAACCTTAATTTTAGGGTTGGATATCCAATTCCAAAATCCCCTCGGGGCAATCCTATGAAAACCCTAGATACCAAGTTCTATCCCGATCGGTAAAATAGTTTAGTCTCTAGTTAGAGATACAGACAGACAGACAGACAGACGGAAATTCAAAAACAATTTTTTCTGATTCGGGGGGTCATGAAACGTCAAGATTCATCAAAATCTCGAGCTCGATTTATTTTACAATCACAATACTTTCTCTACCTGTAAGATAGAGAGAAAATAATAATTTATAGAAAAATAATATTTTTTTTGTGAAAAATTCTATTTTATTAATCCAAATTTCATTGGTGTCAAATTAAAAACTTGGAAAACAATGCTTGGGTACGTTGTACGTTATTTAGTTTTTTAGTGTACACGTTAAATTATGATTTTGAAAATAACGTGTCTGGGGGTCCTAAAGGGGTTTTACTATTTTTAGAAGCCTTATGCATTTAAATACCCTTGAAAATGTATACAACTAATTACGGGAATAGAACTCTAAACTAAGTCCTGATGCCTGTGTTTATGTGTCTTTTTCAACCATATTTATATGATTGCAAAATTAATGGCCATTATACGTATTAAATAATATTTTTTTAATGTATTGTTACTAAGTAATACCAATTAAAGCTCTAGTCACATAGTGGATAGTTGAATAACTATTAAAACTATCATATCAGTATAGTAAGGCTATTAAAAGAGTATACCCAGATTGTATCTTAATATTAAATAAATCTCAACTATATCAACACTAAAATACCAAGTCAATTTTAGAACCTTATTTTGAAAGAAGAATATAGAATTAATTTTTGAAGTAATGAGCGCTCCCATTAAAGAAAGATAAGTTAAAGGGGAACTGACTACGTCTTGTGCCGAAGAATCAACCGCAGTCCAGTCTAGCGACGCCATAGAGTCTTGGCTCAAACCATTCGACCACCAAGCCAAGCTCGATAGAATTAAAGAAACCTAGATAACTGCAACCATTTGCGTAGACGTAATAGAAGGTTTGAAGTTTTTGTCGCTGATAGACTTCCGTCCGTCTTGTTGCTAGATAGAAGTGGAGAAATAGGAAAATAAAGCTATGGAACTACAAATTCATAATATAGGCCAACAATCAGATTTGATTAGTAACCAAAAGTTAAAGTAGTCTAAGCTAATGACGATGAATCAATAAGTGTGTGCAAAGGTTACTTTTTTAAATGCGAGGCTAATGCGAATCCATAGAAAAGAAATTTTAAAATAAAAGTTGATAACTGTTTTTCGCTTTTTACATTTACCTATCCTCAATCATCTTTAATATTATACCGGATACCAAAGGAGCTATAAAAAACCTATGTATCAAAAATTAAGTTGTAATTTGTAATTTTATTGAAACTGAATATCAAGGGATTTGATGTTGAATATGTGTACTATAATTTGAACGCGAAGTCGAAGGACAAACCTCCTCTGATTCAATTTGGGCATCCACAAGAACTTTCGCGTTTTTTTAAAATGTCAAAGGAAGAAAACGACTTTGATATGCTATAGACCATTTGAGCCACCTACCGTATCTCATTAAATATGACATATTTCAACGTTTAATAGTTGTTAGCACAGCCACTAACTGTTAATTTAGCACAGATTTGTACTAATATTACAAATCCTAGCATAGAGATAAATAAGATATGTTTAAAGTAAATAATATAATATTATTTGTATTATTCTCAACACCTTTCTCTTTACCTAGAGTAGTGTTATATGATAACAATAAAAGCATTATCTTCGACATCGACTTCGTTTGCATTATTCAATCTTCACTTCGACTTAATCTTGCGATTATAAAAGGAGCTGCTTGCATTATTTTTGGCAATATTGAATAATGAATATGAAGATTAATTTACCTAACTTATTTATCTTTGTCTACGTTATAAATAATTAAATATATATATATATACATATGATGATTAAATTATAATTATATATATTTATATATGAATTAAAATACTATTAAAATACTGTTTATTAAGTGTTCTAAAATTGAGTAAGGTACCTGCTGGTAATAAGGCCTAGCTAAGGGAAACTTGAAATAAAATGAAAAATACTGCAGATAATCAACAATTTTTATTGATAATCAGTCTTACTGTATTATAGGAACAAATTATAATAAAATGGCAACGTTTACCATAAACGAAAAGGAAATATAAATTAAACATTTAAAAAAAGAAGCAAATAGGCCTTATTATACTTTGGTAGGGTAATAAGATCTATTGCTAAAAATATATAAACATTCTAATTAGAAACTATATTTGGTACTTGAGATCAAAAATAAAATAATTATAAAAATAATTTCACAATTACATCTTTCAAAAACACGACAATTTAGTCTCGCCTAACAACCATCAAAGCACTCAAAGGTATCAAGATATTCTGCTTACAAGCCGACCCACTCCTCATGATACCATTTGCCGTATCTGGCGTTGGTTTTGGCTTGAGTTGTTGAAAAGGAGTTCTTTCATTCAGTTGGGAGAAAGGCTCATCATCATTGTCGTCATCCAAATCAGAAGAATAAACCATGCGGTGATAGCTTCTTCCGGTAAGCTTGACTGGTATTTGGTCAAGATGATCGTTTTCAGCAGATATTGATGAATCCAAACTTTTTTTTACCTGGTGTTCTGTTATGGGTCTCCTGAAGTGATACTGAAGTCGATGGTTTGGGGGAGTTGGAAGGCAGCGTATTTTTTTGTCAGTGGCATCAGGTCTTTTCTCAAGAGAAAGTAAAAAAATGAGAAGGCCTATTGTTCATTTTGATGGGCCTTAATATCCACCAGCCACAAAATTAAAAACGAATCCTAAGAAATATGTTGACGGCAATAACTAATTCAAACAGTTAGAATCATAAAGAGCATGAACTAAGGAAGATATAGAGAACAAGTTTACAGAGTTTACTGTAATATTATAAAAATTACTTACGATTGTTTCTGACTGATTTCGGCGCGTCCTTCTTCCGCAAAAACTGACATGACTCTGGCAACTGGGAGAGGGATTCCAAGCGGTCACGCGTAGGAATCAACTTATCTGCGCCTAATGCATATGTGTGTGTGGATCATTTGTGTGCGTGTACGCATTTTAAATACGAATTTTGTTTCTTAGGCCTTACTAACCAACAGGCCTGATTACCCGCAGATACCTTTGTGTGGGGATAGATCATATTTAGTAAGATATTTCAAATTTGTTTGTAGTAAGATTTATAAAAATGTATTTCTTACATCGAAAATTTTCGAATATGCTATGCCTCTGCCTTAAAATAAGATTGAATAATTACCCTAGAAACGGGAAGATTCTTGGGTAGCTCAGTATTAGAGCTTTGATGTAATAAATCAAAGGTCCCGGGCTCCATTCCCATTGCCAAGGGTCAGGTTTCAGTTTATATAATCATATTAAACATCATACATAGTTTCCTGCTGATGGCAGGGTCTGTCTCGAACATAAGCCTCTCTATTTACTTCTGTCCTCCCACCACCTTTCTTCTTCTACGCCAGCCCGATCCACTCCTTTCCACTCTCCACACTCCTCCTCACTCCCTCTATCCACCTGTCCTTGGATCTTCCTCGTGGCCTCCTGCCCACCCCCTCCATTACCAGCATCCTCCTTAGAATCCTCCCATCTTCCATCTTCTTCACAATGTCCACACCACTTCAAAATCGCCTTCTCTATCTTACCCTGCAGGAGTTCCTCCTTCCCAATCTCTTTCTCGCCTTTTAATTCCTCACCCTGTCCATCCTTGTCACTCCTAGCCTGTCTCCTGCTCTTATCCCTTTCCTTCTGCCCCCAGGTTTCTGATGCATACTGCAATATTGGGACATAGTTCCCTGTACATCCCTTCTTTACATTTCCATGGCACATCTATACTCGAGACCAGACTTCTGACGCTTTTGTAAAAGCCCTTCGCTCACCAATTTCTATCTCGCTTCCTCCTCTTTCCTCTACCACACTTCCCAAGTACTTGAAGGGTTCCACTTTCTTAAGTTGCTCTCCTCCTAATGACTCGTATGCCTATTTTCCTCGGTGATGTAATCACCAATTTGTCCTTATTTACATTAAACAATGCTATCACTATTTTAACAGCTGAAGATAGGATCAAAGAAATGATCGTAGCAATATGTCGAACGAGTTAAAGACGGAAAAAAGTCTACCTAGTTTAGTGATACCCTCATAATGGTGGTTGATTGAGCGTCTTAAGCTAAACATTCTTGGTTCCTGAACGTTGACCTAGTCGTGAACCCAGGCTTAATAGGTTGATAGGAGTGAAATAGATGTTGTGGAAACCTTTTTCATTATGACCTGGTGATAGCAGTAAAGTTGGGGTGTGCACTCTGTATAGAGCTGTGAGCAACGCTATGACCTGGTAATACATCGTGATGACAGTCTAGTTGGGCTGTGCACTCTGTATAGAGCTGTGAGCTACGCTATGACCTGGTAATACATCATGATGACAGTCCAGTTGGGCTGTGCACTCTGTATAGAGCTGTGAGCCACGCTATGACCTGGTAATACATCGTCATGACAGTCTAGTTGGGGTGTGCGCTCTGTATAGAGCTGTGAGCCACGCTATGACCTGGTAATACATCGTGATGACAGTCTAGTTGGGCTGTGCACTCTGTATAGAGCTGTGAGCTATGCTATGACCTGGTAATACATCGTGATGACAGTCTAGTTGGGCTGTGCACTCTGTATAGAGCTGTGAGCCACACTATGACCTGGTAATACATCGTGATGACAGTTTAGTTGGGCTGTGCACTCTGTATAGAACTGTGAGCCACGCTATGACTTAGTAATACATCGTGATGACAATCTAGTTGTGGTGTGCACTCTGTATAGAGCTGTGAGCTATGCTATGACCTGGTAATACATCGTGATGACAGTCCAGTTGGGCTGTGCACTCTGTATAGAGCTGTGAGCCACGCTATGACCTGATAATACATCGTGATGACAGTCTAGTTGGGCTGTGCACTCTGTATAGAGCTGTGAGCCACACTATGACCTGATAATACATCGTGATGACAGTCCAGTTGGGCTGTGCACTCTGTATAGAGCTGTGAGCTATGCTGTGACCTGATAATACATCGTCATGACAGTCTAGTTGTGGTGTGCACTCTGTATAGAGCTGTGAGCCACGCTATGACTTAGTAATACATCGTGATGTCAGCCTAGTTGTGGTGTGCACTCTGTATAGAGCTGTGAGCCACACTATGACCTGGTAATACATCGTGATGACAGTCTAGTTGTGGTGTGCACTCTGTACAGAGCTGTGAGCCACACTAAGACCTAGTAATACATCGTGATGACAGTCTAGTTGGGCTGTGCACTCTGTATAGAGCTGTGAGCCACATTATGACCTGGTAATACATCGTGATGACAGTCTAGTTGGGCTGTGCACTCTGTATAGAGCTGTGAGCCACACTATGACCTGGTAATACATCGTGATGACAGTCTAGTTGGGCTGTGCACTCTGTATAGAGCTGTGAGCCACACTATGACCTGGTAATACATCGTGATGACAGTTTAGTTGGGCTGTGCACTCTGTATAGAGCTGTGAGCTATGCTATGACCTGATAATACATCGTCATGACAGTCTAGTTGGGGTGTGCACTCTGTATAGAGCTGTGAGCCACGCTATGACCTGATAATACATCGTGATGACAGTCTAGTTGTTTTGTGCACTCTGTATAGAGCTGTGAGCTATGCTATGACCTGATAATACATCGTGATGACAGTCTAGTTGGGCTGTGCACTCTGTATAGAGCTGTGAGCCACGCTATGACCTGATAATACATCGTCATGACAGTCTAGTTGGGCTGTGCGCTCTGTATAGATCTGTGAGCCACGCTATGACTTAGTAATACATCGTGATGACAGTCTAGTTGTGGTGTGCACTCTGTATAGAGCTGTGAGCCACGCTATGACCTGGTAATACATCATGATGACAGTCCAGTTGGGCTGTGCAATGTGCACCCCTGTATAGAGTTGTACGCCGCTCCAAATCTCCACGGACGCTGCGGATTCCAACCACGATGGAAATGAATAATAAACACGATGTGTTTCTTTGTTGAGAGGTTCTTGGTGTTTTCTCAAGTCTAGATATTATTTGCAAAAGGTGAGGAGAATAAACTGATATACTAGTTGAGACTGAACTGGATGTACTAGTTTAGGAGACTCTACTGTACGTACTAGTTGAGACTGAACTGGATGTACTAGTTTAGGAGACTGAACTGTATGTAATAGTTGAGACTGAACTGGATGTACTAGATTAGGAGACTGAACTGTATTTACTAGTTTAGGAGACTGAACTGTATGTACTAGTTGAGACTGAACTGGATGTACTAGTTGAGACTGAACTGAATGTACTAGTTGAGACTGAACTGGATGTACTAGTTTAGGAGACTGAACTGGATGTACTAGTTTAGGAGACTGAACTGTATGTACTAGTTGAGACTGAACTGGATGTACTAGTTTAGGAGACTGAACTGTATGTACTAGTTTAGGAGATTGAACTGTATGTACTAGTTGAGACTGAACTAAATGTACTAGTTTAGGAGACTGAACTGGATGTACTAGCTTAGGAGACTTAACTGTATGTACTAGTTGAGACTGAACTGTATGTACCCGTTGAGACTGAACTGGACGTACTAGTTTAAGAGACTGAAATGGATGTACGCGTTAAGGGGCCTGCACTAAATTCGTAAACAAGAGGACTGAAATAAATTTGGCCGTTTAGAGTTTCTCACTGGATGTATATGAGCGAGTTTAGGGTTTCTCACTAGATGTATATGAGCGAGTTTAGATTTTCTCACTGGATGTATATGAGCGAGTTTAAAGATTCTCACTAGATGTATATGAGCGAGTTTAGAGTTTCTCACTAGATGTATATGAGCGAGTTTAGAGTTTCTCACTGGATGTATATGAGCGAGTTTAGAGTTTCTCACTGGATGTATATGGGCGAGTTTAGGGTTTCTCACTAGATGTATATGAGCGAGTTTAGGGTTTCTCACTGGATGTATATGAGCGAGTTTAGAGTTTCTCACTGGATATATATGAGCGAGTTTAGAGTTTCTCACTGGATGTATATGAGTGAGTTTAGGGTTTCTCACTAGATGTATATGAGCTAGTTTAGATTTTCTCACTGGATGTGTATGAGCGAGTTTAGATTTTCTCACTGGATGTATATGAGCGAGTTTAGAGATTCTCACTAGATGTATATGAGCGAGTTTAGAGATTCTCACTGGATGTATATGAGCGAGTTTAGAGTTTCTCACTGGATGTATATGAGCGAGTTTAGAGTTTCTCACTGGATTTATATGAGCGAGTTTAGAGTTTCTCACTGTATGTATATGGGCGAGTTTAGGGTTTCTCACTAGATGTATATGAGCGAGTTTAGGGTTTCTAACTGGATGTATATGAGCGAGTTTAGAGTTTCTCACTGGATATATATATGAGCGAGTTTAGAGTTTCTCACTGGATGTATATGAGTGAGTTTAGGGTTTCTCACTAGATGTATATGAGCGAGTTTAGATTTTCTCACTGGATGTAAATGAGTGAGTTTAGAGTTTCTCACTGGATGTATATGAGCGAGTTTAGAGATTCTCACTGGATGTATATGAGCTAGTTTAGAGTTTCTCACTGGATGTATATGAGTGAGTTTAGAGATTCTCACTGGATATATATGGGCGAGTATAGGGTTTCTCACTAGAGTGAGTTTAGAGGGTTGCACTAAATATGTGAGATTTGAAAGATGTACTAGATGTCTGGTCACGTGGAGGTTGAGGTTCGAATCAAGGACAGTAGCACAATTGCTGGTAGTTTATCTATAATTCATAACTAATATTCTTCCATTCCTTCTTAACACTAATATAAATTAATTTTCTTGAATACTCTTAACCCCGCACTATGGATTGACCCGTGTGATAAAATTTATCAAACGCATCAAGTATTGAACACTAAATAAAGATACTCTTTTTCTATTTATTACTTTCTCTCTATCTTACAGGTAGAGAAAGTATGGTGATCGTCAAAAAAATCGAACTCTAGATTTTGATGAATTTTGACGTTTCATGACTTCCTGAATCCGAAAAAGTGGTTTTTGAATTTCCGTCTGTCTGTCTGTCTGTCTGTCTGTACCTTCAACTAGAGCCGAAACTATTTTACCGATTGAGCTGAAACTTGATATCTAGGGTTTTCATAGGGTTGCCCCGAGGCGTTTTTGGAATTGGATATCTACCCCTAAAATTAAGGGTAGTTTACTGAAGGGAAAAAAGAGAAAAAGTCGATTTTCTCAAAATCGGCTCTAACGATTTTGATTAAATTTCATTTATGAACATTAATAAATATTCCAAACAAAATGGCTACTCTCAATATTTCGGCAAAATGGCTTTAAGGGCTCCGGTCTGATGCGTAAATTAACATTTTTTATAATAGCTCCGAAACTATTTGAGATATGAAATTACTTAGCATTACAAATATGTATATATATTTATAATACAGATATTTTATCCGAAACATATTTTTATAAAATCAATAACTTTCAATCTATACGCAATTATATGAATTTTTTTAACTTTTTGGACATTAAAGTTTAAGTATTGCGACCGTAAAAAAAAACTAACCTGAAATGTTGATGGATGTCGACGTCTCATGACCCCCCGAACCCTAAAAAATAGTCTTTGCAATGCCGTCTGTCTGTGTGTCTATAAAAACTTAAAATTAAGGGTAGTTTACTGAAGGGCGAAAAGAGAAAAATTTGGTTTTCTCAAAATCTGCTCAAACGATTTTGATTAAAATTCGTATCTAGGCGTTGATTAAGATTATAAATAAACTGGCTATTTTCATTTTCCTATGAAAATGATTTTTAGGGTACTTTACAGAAGCGTTAATTTCCGTATCTCCACAACTATTTGAGAAACTAAACAACTTATCATTGCAAAATTGTAGGACTATTAGAAATAAAAAACTTTTATTTGACATATATTTTTATAAAAGCAACAGTTTCTGAGATATTTGCAAATATATTAATACAATTTTGTGAGCTTTAGTTGTAAACATATACTACTTAAGTCTTAACGCAATAATTCTCCAATGCCATAGAGTAATTAAATATAAGTATCTAAAAAAGTATGTTATTTTTCCTTAAAGCTCTTAGGAGAAATGTTTGCATAGCAATGATCTATCTCCATTTTAGACTCAATAGTCAATATTTACATTTTTTATTGGTCAAAATGTATAAATGAATAATTAAATATCAATGCGATGACTTGAAGATCTGCAACACCTTATAAAATGTTAAAATTTTAACCAGAAATCGAAATTTTAATACGAAGTGTTGACCCTTGTGGAAGACATTAAACTGTTTGAAATGCTCTTAGGTGGACAAAGATGCGCCTCTTTTCTCATTGATTCTATATCATTGTATATTATTTTATGCGTGTTCTTATGTGGAGTGGTGATGATACAATGTACATTATTCCGTTCAGAAATCTTACGAGTTTATAGAAAGAGAGAGAAAGTCTGTGCGGTGCGCCGTACCATTAATTTTTTTATTTAGCACCGCGTCTTACTACCCATTCATGTTATACGCTTAAGTACTAATTACGCTAATTGTTTAGGAATAGGGAAGGTTGAATTTAGAGGAAGTGAACCCGCATTTGGGTGAAGAGAGAGAGAGTGGAAAATTAATTAGGAAAAAACACCCTCATCAAACAAACCCCAACTAAGATTGGAACTCCAATCTCCCAGTCATCAGCAGTCTATTATATTGCAAGAGTGACGCCTTAGTCCATGTAGCCACCGGGGCGGATAACGGGGTACACCGAGGGAGATTTTTCCTAAAGGTTTTTTTTCTATCTTGAGGATATAATGTTTTCAAATCCTGGCAGGGTGTCGTTAAACTCTTATTCTTAAATGTTTTGTACGCATCTGTGGGTACATTACAAGTAAGTTCTACTTCCCTCCTCCCTATCACAATAGTATAGTAAATACGTGGACAGGACAAACTGGTAGAAACACGTGGTGCGAAGATCCCCCACTACTTCCCTCCTCCCTATCACAATAGTATAGTAAATACGTGGACAGGACAAACTGGTAGAAACACGTGGTGCGAAGATCCCCCACTACTTCCCTCCTCCCTATCACAATAGTATAGTAAATACGTGGACAGGACAAACTGGTAGAAACACGCGGTGCGAAGATCCACCCCCCAACCCACTACACTATAACGGTGCCTCTGCAAATGTTGGCACTATCTTTTCCTAAATGTCAATATAGCTGTATTGTGGGCTGACGTCATGGATAGTAATGCAATTCACAGCAATGTAAATAGAATATAACAGGGATATTCAATTGGCGGTTCGTGGGCCACATCCCACCCGCCAAGCTCCGCAGATTGCCCCGTGGATTGAAAGTATCACTGGAGATGCGTCGTATAGGTCAGATGATGTGTAGAGGCACCTGGCCTTGAACGGCCAGAGAGATATTCGGTCTCTTATCATTTGTGGTGGAAGTTGCAAGCCCAGTGCTACTTGGTCCTTGGCCCCACAAACATCTTATGTTTACAAGGGAGTGCGAGCTTACCCTCCAGTGGCGTATCTCTCCCTCCAAGTGTTACCAACATCGTGTGTTTACAAGGGAGTGCGAGCTTACCCTCCAGTGGCGTATCTCTCCCTCCAAGTGTTACCAACATCGTGTGTTTACAAGGGAGTGCGAGCTTACCCTCCAGTGGCGTATCTCTCCCTCCAAGTGTTACCAACATCGTGTGTTTACAAGGGAGTGCGAGCTTACCCTCCAGTGGCGTATCTCTCCCTCCAAGTGTTACCAACATCGTGTGTTTACAAGGGAGTGCGAGCTTACCCTCCAGTGGCGTATCTCTCCCTCCAAGTGTTACCAACATCGTGTGTTTACAAGGGAGTGCGAGCTTACCCTCCAGTGGCGTATCTCTCCCTCCAAGTGTTACCAACATCGTGTGTTTACAAGGGAGTGCGAGCTTACCCTCCAGTGGCGTATCTCTCCCTCCAAGTGTTACCAACATCGTGTGTTTACAAAGGAGTGTGAGCTAACCCTCCACCGGCTTGCCTCTCCCACTCTAGACCTAGTATCTCTCCCTCCAAGTGTTACCAACATCGTGTGTTTACAAAGGAGTGTGAGCTAACCCTCCACCGGCTTGCCTCTCCCACTCTAGACCTAGTATCTCTCCCTCCAAGTGTTACCAACATCGTGTGTTTACAAAGGAGTGTGAGCTAACCCTCCACCGGCTTGCCTCTCCCACTCTAGACCTAGTATCTCTCCCTCCAAGTGTTACCAACATCGTGTGTTTACAAAGGAGTGTGAGCTAACCCTCCACCGGCTTGCCTCTCCCACTCTAGACCTAGTATCTCTCCCTCCAAGTGTTACCAACATCGTGTGTTTACAAAGGAGTGTGAGCTAACCCTCCACCGGCTTGCCTCTCCCACTCTAGACCTAGTATCTCTCCCTCCAAGTGTTACCAACATCGTGTGTTTACAAAGGAGTGTGAGCTAACCCTCCACCGGCTTGCCTCTCCCACTCTAGACCTAGTATCTCTCCCTCCAAGTGTTACCAACATCGTGTGTTTACAAAGGAGTGTGAGCTAACCCTCCACCGGCTTGCCTCTCCCACTCTAGACCTAGTATCTCTCCCTCCAAGCGCCACCACATAAAGGCTGAGCTATATAACATATTATTGCTTTTGAGCGTGAACAAATCAGGTGGCTGGGTAGCAGGGGGGCTGAGAGTGACTCACACCTCTTCTCCCCTTCACTCAACAGCAGCCGATGTCTCGCCAGTTGATATTTACCTGGATTATTGTTCGTGCGTTATTTATGGTAATAGCGGAGTGGTTTGCTTGTAATTAATCTTATTATAAGTGGTATGTCTCCAAATCGCTTTTACAACGTATGAAACAAATTTTACCAAGTTGGTTAGGGACCAAAAGTGTAATTTTTCCCATTAATGGTTTATATTTTAATAATGACTATTTATCTTTAAATGATTTTGACATGATATACTTTTTCATATTTACTAGACCTAGTCCTATTCTAACGTTCACATTTTTTTTTATTTCACTGAAATATGTAATATCAAATTACGTTTAATTACCCCCTTTTTAAACTACAAAAGTATAACCTAATCTAATAATGCTCCAAATTACTGCCAGATTGAATTAAATGCCTGGCCCACCAAATATTATGATTTTTTGGAGTGGCCCACTTGGATAACTAATTGAATAGCCCTGGAATAGAATGTAGCGCCAGATGGAGAAATAAATCTTGTTTGCTAAGCTTGTGACGTCACACAGTACACAAGCCAACCCGTTACATAAGCATACACAAAGCTATTTGGAACACAAATTAAGTTGTCAAATATCAGGTTACATTTTGGAACTTAATAGTAAATAAACCTTTGAAATTCACATCAATGTCCAACTTACGTCCTTACTCTACATTTTTTTTTATGTAGGCCTTTGTATGGCTGTTTTATTATGAAAATATAACTGCTGTGTATTGGGTGACGTAAACACTGACATAGTAAAATTCCTCCAAGTGGCGCTACCATTCCGTTCTCTTTACATTGATTTATAGTAAATGGAAATGCTATTAGAGTTATAACATCAATATTAGTTGAGATATAATATATCATTAAGATAATATTAAAGCATTAAATCTCTTAGGTTGTATTTATATTTAAGACATTTTTATTTCAATATATTATAAATTACTTGTTTTACGACAAAAATACCAATTATTTGATATCCCTTATTCCGTGTTTGTAATAACAAGACAAAGAAACCAATTAGAAACAGAGCAAGGAGGAATACGTTTCTAAAGAGAGATTTTAGAAAGGGTAGTTATATAAAGGAAATAATTAACCAAGAATATAATAAAGAGAAATATTATGGTTTATGTTGGTAATACGATCCCTACTTTATATAGGATATTAGCGTTAATTTTCAATTCAAAGACACCAAGGGAACTAGCTAATTATTTCATTTTGTTAGAATTCAGATGTAAAGATACGGTTTTAAAAACTAGAAAGAAGTTCTGCTCGTGGCGTAGCGAATTAGCCGTGATTCAAGATGTATCAACATTCTACGTGATCAAAACTCAACAACAATCTTCGGCTGGGATAATTAAGGTTATATTCAAAGTTGAAATTCACTTGTTTGCATGATATAAAGCTGAATTAAGTCGAGTAATATTTTCTTTGAAACCCCTTCCCTCAGTTTAACAACCCTACCGTCCCTCCTTATGAATTTTATTAACACTACTAACTTTATAATTGTAAAAAAAAATATAAATTAATTTTGTATCGTGAGAATTTTCAATATTAAATTATTTTGTAACTTTAACCAACTTTGAACATTACCTCAGAGAAAGTTTGTAGTGGCGTGTTACAAACTTTAACTCCTCAGCGTCTGACGTATTAGTAAAAAGATAAGAATAACCCTCAACTTTGAAGAAATATATGAGTAATATATTCACACGTGATTATAGAGAGTACATTGCCTGAATATAAATCTATCTCTGCTCAACATAACGATTGTATGTTTGAATGACAAACTGGATATTAAACTAGATACTATTAACTATAAATGCAAAAATATAATTGAAAATACTAAGGTTCCAGGTTCAGATCAACCAAGAAACCTTCCTGAAACCTTGGGTCACTCTGCAGCATGTGTGCCTACTGAACTAAGAATCACTGTTCGATTCCCGGTATGACAGAAAAATGTATAATTATGAAAATTTCAGTTCCTCCTTTCACATTGATGACTTAACGGCTGGATAACTTGTTATTGTGTCTGTACTAAATATAAATTAGTTTTTAAGTTGTGTGTGTCTATAATAAATCGGTTCCAAAATTGCAAATTAAATACCTAAAAACCTGTTTTGGTGGCTGTATGATCTAAGGCTCTACTCTCACAGTAGCATAGACTGCCGATGATGGGGAGATAGAGGTTCGATCCTCGGTCGGGTGTACTTAGGATAGTTTTTCCAAAATTGTTTTCAACATCCTCATCCACGCAAATGTTGGTACACTTCGAACCTTATTCATCCCTAAAACCAGTAGCGTAATTAACACATAAGCGTAAAACTCCGAATGGGTAGTAGGACGCGATGCTTGAAAAAATTACAATAATAACAGAAAAAAGTATGTCATTACCTAAATTATATGTATTTTAACCATCAGCAATTATTTTCCATAATACAGCATATATTATGTATAAATAAGAATATTTAATAAAATACCCTTAAACTAGTAAGAGTACGTTATATCTTCTGTTAAATGCTTAGGACCACTGGATACGTTTCTGCAGATGACCATTCCTCATGAAAATATGAAATCTAAAATACTCGTATCAGTATACTATCTTATAATTTAATTGGAAAACTAATGTGCTGCGTTTATTAGTACAAGTATTAGCTCCAGTTTGCTGGTTATTTGGTTACTAGTTGTCTAAACCAGCTAAACTAAGGAAAGCGAAAGGTAAAAGTGAATTTTAAGGAGCTACATCAGTATTCACCTTGAAAGGATGGGAATAAAAATTTAATTCTCCTGACGCATGACATAAAATAGTAGCAATAGGGGAAGTCAGGCAATTATGAGCACCTTTATAAAATCTGTTATTCCATAAGAAACAGTAAGGCTATCCAAAAGTAATATTATTTTATTCAATTCCTCATTCAGTTAGGTCTACAAAATACAATGAATATGAATGATATTTTAACAACTTTGGTCTAGAAAAAATTATAATTAAGAATCTGCAAGTGCTCATATTAAAAGCATGGGAGGAAAATATGAGCATTCCCGAGGAGTTTCAGCCATTTTGTTCATTGTGGTGAGATGTTAACTTTAATTTCTTTCAAGGGATGCAATGAGTAGGTTTCATGTTACATTTGAGCTTAAATAACGATCAAATTAAATATAAATATAGTCCCTGTTTCTTAAAAAAAACTATGGTAAACATTTTAGAAACTTAATTTTAAACGTACCTTTTCATAAACTGATAAATACAGGACGGTGTGATTCTTTAATTATCTCCATTCGCTTCCGTCTATGTTGCTATGTTGCTATGTTGCTATGTTGCTATGTTGCTATGTTGCAACTAAACGTTCTTCAGTAAAGTGGCAGCACATACTTGCCAAGGGGATAGTTTCACACGGGTATGCTCTTATATCACACCTGCTCATATTAGCCTGACCTCCCCTATACAATAATCTTCTTTATCAATATTTGTTAGTAATATACCAGTAACTTGGTGTATGTCACAGCATATAAAGAATCTAAATCCGAGCCCAGATGATGAGTCGTTGTGAGTAAAGTAAACTTAATAAATAGATTTTCAATTGATTTTACGGAGGTTTGCGATATTTCAAGCTTAATGTGCTGCTCTAGGTTAATTTAATTTGTATAGTATGTAAGATTCAGAAATAATGATGATTTTAAAAACCAGAGAAGTAATATGGACATTGTTTATTCATAAATATACCTGTACCAATCTGTAATCAAACTAAGAAATCAGTATCATTTGGATAGGTTCGCCAGTGATACGGAGGTGAGGGTTTGACCCCCGATGGGTGTAAAGTAGGTGTTTTTCATAAATAAATTTCCACTCTTGTTCCTCATGAATTTTTGCCTTCCACATCCGTGTCCAACTAACTCCAATAATCATCTGTTCCAGACGAATGTATACCTTTCAGTCAGGATGCGTTATAAAATACAAAAACCCGCCTCGGTGGCGTAGTTGGCTAACGCTCCAGTCGTGTTGAGCCAGACCACCGAGGACGGGGAGATCGAGGTTCGAATCTCGGTCGGGTGAACTGGGGGTGGTTTTTCCTAAATGGTTTTCCACCCTCCCTCCACGCAAATGCGGGTTCACTTTCTCTAAATTCAACCTTCCCAATTCCTAATCCATTAGTGTAATTAGTACTTAAGCGTATAACCCGAACGGGTAGTAAGACGCGGTGCTAAAAAATTAAATTAAATTAAATTATAAAATACAAAAGATCATTATATTAAAGCCTTATAATCATCAAACTAATCTGAAGCAGCATATATTTCTCTCCAAGAATAAGTTCACGTTAAATAGTTAATCTCGTATTCATGACCACAGCCCCGAGTCGATGTCAGGACTGTGTAGAGCGCAAACGATTGTTTTCTAGATACACACAAAGAATTGACCCTCCAACCAAAATACAATAAAAATACTCTCGTTTATGTGTCTGTAGACGACGACAATGCATTTGTGAGCGTACGGTAATTTTTTTTTTGTGGTCGTGGAAAGAGCGAGCTCGGATTTTTATTTCGTTAGAAAAGACAAGAAAGAATACTAAAAGAACAAACAAAAGGGCAGGCAAAACTCCGCAGTAAAAGCGGGGCTTTGAAATGCAGCAAAAAGACGTTCTTAATGACACGACAATAGAAGAAAGGGATTGTGGGTATGTTTCACACTCGCATGATAACAAGAGTCTTACTGGCTGTTGGTATCTACTGATCAAATTGTAATAGTACTCTTCATCACACTTATTTTAAATATCCGGGATTCAAACCTTACATGAATGCTTATTTTCATCCTATGTTATGCTTCCCTGTTGGTGCGTCACTTCTATTCACCTATCGGGAATATTTGCTACACACTCATCTAATAAAAAAATGTTATAGTAAGATAAATTATTTTTTAAATGTCTGAATGATGGATCTGAAAAGCACTCGGTTCCCTACTCGTACGAGGCATGGAATTAAAATGGAAAAGAAAAGGCCTTCGACGACCCAGAAATGTGTGCAGTGCATTCGTATTTGAATGATTACTCGAAATTTTCCGCGGTCGCGATGGGTGACCAAGTGACAAAGTTTCTAATTAATAACCACAGCATGTCCCTATTAAGGCAGAATAAATATTTGTAAACAGTGTTTAGCCGTGAAGCCTTATAAACTCGGGTTGTGTCCAAATATAATTTAATATTTCAACCATGTTCAGCATAAGGAACTTCTATTAATCCTTTATCTTCATTAATGTTCAATCAGAAATGATCCACGTGCAACAGTGTTGGTGTAAATTTACTATTTCTAGCCGACTGTATCACAGAAGTAATGGGCATTTCATGCACGCTCTTAATGATAAAAATGTTTAAAACAATCCGCTGTTCACCTTGTCAGGATTCTAACCACAACCTCTCCATTTATAGACACAAAGTGTAATATTAGTGGACATCTTAGATATATCGGAAACCGCTGAGGGTAGTATTAAGGCCATATTACAATTACAATCTAAACGTTGACAGATAATTGAATGTATGCATACAGGAACTTAAGACATATTATGAAGACTGTTAACCAATACCTAACTACTTTGGTGCTCACATGGTCCAAGGAGCCAGCCCTAAAGTAGACTAGAATAGTGATGACGAAAAGATCGAGGTTTGAATCTCGGTCGGGTATATTGAGGGGGTTTTCCAAATGGTTTTCCACTTTCTCCATACAAATGTGGGTGAATTTCCTCTAAATATAAACTCCCCTCTAATCCCTTAAACTTTTAGAGTAATTAGTACATAAACGTATAAACTAAACATGTAGTGACACGTGGTGCTAAAAAAAATACCATTCTATTTTTAGTGAGCTTTGAATCACTCTTACAACCGATTCTTTCACACTGTGTGAAGAGTAAATTAACACTAAGCCGGAATTTGAACACGCATCCTCTCACTCATTTCGGCCAAAGTGAAGGTACAAACGGTATATAAATGTATATTATTTTATAATATAGAGTGTTAGAAATCTGTCCACGACAGTAAGGTCAAAAGTAGTTTTTTCTAAACTGGAAGAGCTATTAAAATTAGTATTTCTTGCAGCAAAAGTGTGGTAGGATTCTGTTGTAGAATATCACTAATTTGTTCCCTTAACCTTGACACTCTTAAAAGTAAAGTTTGATATGGGTATAAACGACACCGATGGACATAGATAACATCTTTAGTTTCACCAATATTACTTAATACATCATATACACCTGGTGTTTCACTAATGTTTACCATCAGCGTAACAAGAACCAGGTTTATGTAGAAAGCTGATTCCTTGCGTTGGGCACATCACGGCCATGAGTCAGCACGGCTCATAAAGTAACTATAGAATTCTATGAATTTCCATTTATATTAGATGCGCAAATAATGAATTAATATATTTCTTAAACCCCTAAATAATAAAGAATATTAATACTATAATACCTTACAATTTACCAAACTTTTTAGAGCCATTTTATGAAAATCTTGGAAAGTGAATAGTTTTCACTCGTACCTGAGTATACGAGAGCGGTTGAATTCTCGGATAGGAAGGGAAATTCCCTTCTCGATAGAAGATCCTTGTGATGACCGTATGAAACGTTTCCCACGAGACTTGGCTACAGCAATGAGATTGTAAAAAACTGTTTTGCTCATTTCGCAGTTTGAAACGGCAACAAAACTAAACGATGAGCAAACTTTAACGTTTAGGTTCATTTCTAGGGATTTAACTTGACGTCGATGTCCACCGACGCCTTCCACGGCGTCCTAGTTCCTGAGGACGGTATTAGCTCGGTAACAATGACTTGTCGTTAGTCTGTCGCGAACCACGTTTGTTGATACTTACGGGAGAAGGTTACCATTTTGAATCACCATTTACCTCATCAGTAAGCACGTGGACCAAGACTTCTGGTATTGCTGGCGGTAGAGAGACAGGTCGGGACTCGAATCTCCTTCGGGTGTATTGAGGTGAGGTTTATCCAAGATAGTTTTCCCATATTTTATTCAGTCTAGTATTGATTTGTATCTTGTCAAAACTCAAATTCTAGAATTAGTCCAGTGCTGAAATTTGTGATAAAATCAAATTAACTGTAGAGTAAACAAGTGTTGTTTTGGATTGTTTGAAAGTATGTCATTTAAACTCTATAGTTGGCTTAGAACCAAGCATACGTCATCGACTGTTCAAGACCAGAAGAGATTTTTTTTATATTGCTACTGTGGGTTTAAACACGTAATGTAGTGCATATTATATTGAGAAAATCTATTGTTATTTTATACTATAGAGGGAACACTATAATATTTTTTTGATAAAATAATAGATTAGATTTTTACATTATGTAAAGATGTGTGCTATAATAGCTGCAAGGAATATGTTTTCCGAGTGGAGAAGCCTATTTGTAAAGAGTGCGTTGCAGCCCAATCTCGTCACAAGAGATTCAATACCAAGTAACCAAACAAACCTTGAAATATGATATTTCTAAGATTAAGTTGGGAAAAATGGGTGTGGGCCTTAAAATTTCCGAAACTAAAAGAAATAACTATGTATCAGTATGGAAGAAAATCAAATTCAGTAGGGAGTTCAAGAGACCAATCCAAATATTCATAAAATTTTAAATAGTACTTAAGAAAATAGGGTCGAGAGAGGGTATAATAGAAAAATCTTTTAGGTGTTATTTAAAATTAGAAGGTTGTAGATAGGTAGGTGGACCACTCCCGATAGCCAAAAAAGTCCTATATTTGAAATATCTATGTGGTATTTGTAAAAAGGGGTTTTAGGGTAATTGTTGGAAATTTTGCAAATTAATAGAAACAACTACTTCTCCAGATGACTGAAATTCAGAATCAAAGTAAAAGGACCACTTATAATAGCCCCGAGAGTCCGAAGACTTTAAATCTCAAATAAATAGCAGAAGAGATGGTGTATTTAAAGAAAATCACTTCTAGGATTGATGGGAATTTAAATTTGGTAGAAGAAAAATAATATAAAATTTGAAATTTTAGAGTGGAAATTAAGAAATGGAGAAGAAAGGGGGATCAAAATTTTCAAAATTAATATAAACAGTTACTTTTCTGTGTGGTAGAGAACTAAATTTCAGCATGCAGTTATAGAGAGGGGTGGGGCACCATTAAAATGAGGGAATAGAATCCATTTCTAAAACTCATAGAAAAACACTTTTTATATGGTATAAAATATAAATTTCGAGGATAGCTAGAAAAGTAATAATTTTTTTTTTTTCAAATCTTAATCCAAGGACTGGTTTGAAGGAGAAATAATAATTTCAAAAACCGGCATATAAAACCTTTTCTAGGGGTGATTATAAATTTAAATACTTGCAAGAATCTAGGACGACCACCCTAAATAATCGAAAATTAAAAATACTGAAAATTTTAAATTTCAAAATTGGTTCAAAACTTTCTTGACTAATAGAAAAAAAATCCTGGTATGGAATGTAATTGAAATGTTGCACGCAAGTGTATAGATACTGTACAATTCCCAAGTAACTGAACAATGTTTGAAATAAATTAATATTTTCTGAGTAAATGTAATTTCAAAAGTTAAAACTGGGAAATATAATATATTGAATTCTATTCGAATTTGAGTCTTGGTTAACTTACTAAAATCATATCCAAATCAAATCTCATTCCTATCAAAAACATCGAGTCGAGTCCGAATCTAATCTCATGCCTAAAAAAATTTCGAGTCGAATCCAAATCGACTATTATGCTAAATTTGTTTTATTTAACCAAATCCTCGCTTATTCTAATGCTTAAGAAAAAAATTTAATCGAGTAATTTATTTTAAAAAGTTCGGATATGATTAAATAATAATTTATTTTAGGCTTACTATGATAATATTTCAAATTGAAAAAAAAGAGTAATAAATAGCTCTAATCTCAAAAGGTGAAAAATCAAATAAAGTTCACACCACTTTTTATTAAAAGTGCAAAGGTTGATTGGTTAATATTAACAAAAAATTGGGCCTGGATACTTTTCAAAATACAAGATATTCACCGTCACAATCAAATTTACCCCCCGTTACTCCTTTACGACCTAAAACTCATATTCCCTCTTCACTTTACCACGCAAATGGCTTCCAGTCTGACTATATTAATTTGCTAAGCAAGTACGAATTATAAATTCGAATTTTGAGCTAAGGCCATCAAATACGAATCTAAGATTTATTATATTCAAAATTTAATATCTAATCCGTATCTACCATTATTAAAATTAAAAATTTTGAATCAAATCTAAATCATGGTAAGATCCATATTCGGATTTGAAATTTTGAAGGATCACATAGAATTAACTCTGGACTGATACAACTATTTCCGGCATGATTGAAAATTGAAATTGGGCAATCACGTAAAATAACTATATCAGATAACCAAATGTGAATGTGGAAACAGAAAATGGTTAGGTAAGGGAGGAATAGCTGAAAATCTCGCCAAAACTATTAGAAAATCTATCTTTCACTGTGGAAGAAAATTCTAATTTGGCAAATTGGTAAAAGGATCATATAAAAGTTTAAAAGTTTGGAATTTTAAATAGGGGTCCGGGAAATGAATGAATGGTGACGGGGCCTCAAAAGTGTTTATTAATTTTAAAAACATATTCGGGGTTGTAGACTGTTTTAAATCTGTAAAGGCAGGCGGAAAAACCTAAAACAAAAAAAGCATAAGAAGTAAATATTGTCTTCTAGATTGGCGATTAAAGAGCTAAAATAAATATTTTAAGCTAAACTAGAGGCTATCTGGGAGTGACATAATAATTAAGATAAACATTTTCTGGTGGCATAGCTTGGTGAACCATTACATTTTTTGGGAAGCCATGATGCTCATGTAAACAATATGTCTCTACAATATTCTATTATTTAATTTACTCTCTTTGTTAAACCGTTATGCTCCTTATTACAACAAGTTTCTGTAAAAATTTATATTATTTATTTCACTTATATGATGGTTGTACTTAGGAAAATATTGCGTTGTCAATGGAATTCGTTGGTTTGTGCAATCAGTTTGGGGTAAAAGTAAGCTTTGCTTAAAAAATGTATTTATTTTATTTTTGATGATTGACATAATAATTGGTTTGGGATTGTCATTGTTAGTTCAGGATCGTACAATGAAGGACTTTAAAAAATGTTGGTAGCCAGATGTTGAACATCCTAATTTGATAAAGCTATGACGTTTAACATTGTGTATATATTTATATTAATGTTTGTTTGAATGAATTCTCTATTGTTGGTTTGTTTGTAACTTGGATTTCTAGTGATTATCTCTATAAAATATATAAAAGCGAAAGCCCTGACTGACTCACTCATCACAAATTCTCACACTTCCCATGAAGCTAGAGAGTTGACATTTGGCACAGGTGTTCCTTATAAGCTAATTAGGATAAAAAGATGTTTCATTCTGATGTTTTATGATTAAGGGGGTAAAATCAGGGTAGATACCCTAATTAACAATATTTCTTTATAAACTCTCTTTAAGCGTTTAGAGGGTAATACTCCTATAAGTTTGTTCTAATAATGTCTTAGGAAAATATAGCAATTATTTTTAACCCCGTAGATGCCTATAAGGGGTGGAAAAAAATGAGTACAGACAGTTAATTAAAATATGTAATTACGTTTTAATATGCAACTCCAAGAGATGATAGAAGTCTGTAGTTTATATTTTGCTAAATTTTGTGGTGTTTGTAGTGTTTGCGTGAGAGGCCCCGGCCCGGGCCTGGTGTGTGGGGCTGGGGAGTGGAAGGAGACTCTGCCGAATATAAAACTCCCCGTGAGAAACGAGACATGGTCACCTCCTCGCGGTGTTTCTCGGGTAGCACTAAAAACCATGTCATTAAGTTTCAAACAAACATTCCTCATTTTCATCCAAAAATAAATAATAACACAATATTCCGAGTGAAGCACGGGGATTCAGCTAGTGTTAATTATAATTACCTTCACCCTAACTATAATGTTAATATATCTGATAGGTTATATGATTAAACTACTCTTCTTAATCAAAAACTGTTAATTGGGAACATATATCTTGCTCCCTAAACAACAGTATAAATATTTTGTAATTACTCTACATTTCTTGAAGGGGCTTTCTTTGGCAAACTTACCCTTTTCGAATAAAACATTTAGGTGATTTTAACTGCCTTAAAGTTGATCGGAAAAATCATCGTACTCCAAATATATATCGTTTCTAAATTAAATGATACTAAGCTTCTTGCACCGACTAATATTATCGGAATAGACAATTTAACGGAACTGATAATAAATACACTTACCTCCAAACCATGTTTTTGCTCATTTTCACCACCCTTCGATTACACTGGATGTATCCATTAATACTAAAGATAATTCCTTCGACCCATACATCGATTAGGCACGTGGTGATTAATTTAATCTTTACCATGATCATGCCACTGCTGATTGGTCTTGTAATGATTCAACATCTGATGACAACTTGACAACAGATAATTTCATCAAATTTGTCTAGAGAAAAATCAAAACGCATATTCCCCAAATTACTATTCGAAACTCCCCCAAATCTCCAAATTAGTTTTTATCTACACTATATTAGGGAAAAATATTGAATTTTATTCCGTTGTTAACACTTTCGTAAATCAGTTAAAAAAAACTTTAGCTATAATTTGAGCCATTTGGATGAACTCATTTGAAAATTGTATCAAAAGCATTTCCAAGGATTTTTGGAAATTTGTTAAATGATATTTGTGTTAATTAATTATCCCTGTCAAACCAATAACTTGATGGAAATATTATATTGGATCCTTTATTAATTGCAAACATATTTGGGGGACCTACTTTCATTCCTTGTATTCTTGCCACATTACATCTGTGGATGTTGCTAATGCTATCAAAAATTTATCTCATCTAGATGTGCCGAGACAGATGGATTTCCAAGCTTTATTGTTAAAGGCTGTGACAACATTTTCAGCCCATTGGTAGCCCATATCTTTAACATTAGCATTTCAAATTAAATATTTCACCTAATATGGAAAATATATGTTGTCATACCTTTATATACTTATAACTTTTTTTAGTGGCAAAAACCAATGTTTGTAACTATAGATCTATTTCTCTTTTAAATACTTTTAATACGTTATTCGATAAAATAATACATGCGCATTTTTTTCACCACATAAAGAATAAACTTTCAAAAAATCAAAATGGCTTTATAAAAAATAAATATATTGTCACAAACTTAGTGGAATTTCTGGGGCATGTTGTCCCTTAAATCTCTACCCAAAGCTAGGTTGATGATTTTTTTTACCAAAATAAGTATTGAATTATGTCAACATTGTATTAGTCTCTTTAAAACTTGTAATTATAGCAAGTTTCACTCATATGTAAATTGGTTTAGTAGCTATTTGCATAATAGGTCATTTTCTATTAAAATAGCCTCACACACCTCCAACACATTTTTAGCCCCTTGTGATACACGCCAGGGCTCTAATTTAGGACTTGTTTAATGTGTTTATTGCTGACATTGTTAAGTAATTAAACTCATCTAGTATTTACTTTTTGTGGATGATAAAAATCTATTTAAAAATATCAAACCCGTTGCAGATTGTATTGATTTACAAAATGACATAAATGGTATTTTACGTTAGTCTCTAGAAAAGGAAGTGTCCATTAATAAATCTAAGACCAAATCCATATATTTTACTAGTAAACATATTTTTACTTCCTCGCTATCTTACAGGTAATAAAAGTATTGTGATAGTCAAAAAAATCGAACTCAAAATTTTGATGAATCTCGGACGTTTCATGACCCCCCGAATCCGAAAAAGTGGTTTTTGAATTTCTGTTTGTCTGTCTGTCTTTACCTCCGACTAGAGCCTAAACTATTTTACCGTTCGGGCTGTAACTTGGTATTTAGGGTTTTTATAGGGTTGCCCTGAGGGATTTTTGGAATTGGATATCTAACCCTAAAATTAAGGGTATGCTACTGAGGACAAAATAGAAAAAGTTGATTTTCTCAAAATTGGCTCAAACTATTTTTATTAAATTTCATTTTAAAACATTTATAAATATTCTAAACAAAATGGCTACCCTCAATATTTCAGCAAAATGACTTTAAGGGCGTAAATTCTATTTTTTTATCATATTTCCGAAACTATTTGAGATAGGAAATTACTTATCATTGCCAATATGTAAATTTATTTATAATACAAACACTTTATTCGAAGCATATTTTTATAAAACCAATAACTTTCAAGCTAAACGCAAATATATATATATTTTTTATTATTTGAAAACCAAAGGTAAAGTATTGGGACTGTAAAAAAATCTAACTTGAAATGTTGATGGATGTCGAGGTCTCATGACACCCCGAACTCTAATAAAAAGTGGTCTTTGCATAGCCGTCTGTCTATGTGTCTTTTTAAGCCCAAAATTAAGAGTAGGCTAGTTTATTTGAAAGTGAAAAGAGAAAAAATCGATTTTCTCAAAATCGGCTAAAACTATTTTGATTAAAATTCGTATCTAGGCGTTGATTAAGATTATAAATAAAATTACTATTTTCATTTTCCCATGAAAATGACTTTTAGGGTACTTAACAGTTGCGGAATTTTCCGTATCACAGCAACTATTTGAGATATTAAATAACTTATTATTGTGAGCTTGTAGTACTATTAAATAAATGGTACGGCGCATAGCACAGACTTTCTCTCTCTTTCTATAAACTCGTAAGATTTCTGAACGGAATAATGTACATTGTATCATCACCACTCCATATAAGAACACGCATAAAATAATATACAATGATATAGAATCAATGAGAAAAGAGGCGCATCTTTGTCCACCTAAGAACATTTCAAACAGTTTAATGTCTTCCACAAGGGTCAACACTTCGTATTAAAATTTCGATTT
>CABFWB010000744.1:177549-201380 GCA_902151455.1 Timema bartmani
ACAGACAGACAGACAGACAGACGGAAATTCAAAAACCACTTTTTCGGATTCAGGAAGTCATGAAACGTCAAAATTCATCAAAATCTCGAGTTCGATTTTTTTGACGATCACCATACTTTCTCTAGCTGTAAGATAGAGAGAAAGTAAAAATAACTTTTGTATGAAATAAATTTTATAAAACCAACAGTTTCTGAGATATTGGCAAATAATTATATTAATACAATTTTGTGAGCTTTAGTTGTAAAGAGATACTACTTAAATTTTAACGCAATAATTCTCTAATGCCATAGAGTAAGAAATGAGTAAGTCTATCAAAAATTGTATGCGGTCTTTCTTTCAACCTCTTAGGAGAAATGTTTGTACAACAATGATCTATCTCTATATTTTAGATTCAATAGTCAATATTTACCTATTTTATTGGTCAACATTTATAAATGAGGAATTTAATAGCAATTTAATAACCATAAAAAGTGAAACCCCAATAAAATTTCAAAAATTTTAAACCGGAAGTCGACATTTTAATACAAAGTGTTGACCCTTGGGGACCCAATATCAATATTTTTACTTTCTCGTTACCTTAAAGGTAGAGCAAGTATTGTGATCGTAAAAAAAAAAATCGAACTCAAGATTTCTATGGCTGTTGACGTCTCATGACCCACTGAACCCTAAAAAGTGGTTTTCACAATGGCGTCTCTGTGTCTGTCCATCTCTCTGTCAGTCTGTACCTTAGGCTAGAGCATAATCTATTTGACCAATAGGACTAAAACTTATTATATAGGGTTATCATAGGTTTACCCCAAGGAATTTTCGGAACTGGAAATCCAAACCATAAAATTAAGGGTAGTTTCCTTAAGGGCGGAAATAGAAAAAATCGATTTTATCAAAATCAGCTTTAACGATTTTGATTATATTTCATTTCTAAGCTTTGATCAATATTACTTACCAAATGGCTACTCTCAACTTTTTGTCAAAATGATTTTAAGGGTACCGGTCTGATGAGTAAATTCTAATTTTTAATTTTATCTCCACAAGTCTTTGAGATATGAAATTACTTATCATCGCAAACATGTGGATCTATTTATAATAAAGATCTTTTACTTGAAATATATTTTTATAAAATCAAATGTTTTAAAGCTATACACAAATATATTTTTCTTTTAACTTTTCCAACACTTTAAGGTAAAGTATTACGACCGTCAAAAAATCTAGCCCGAGATGTTGATGGATGTCAACGTTTCATGACACCCTAAACATTAAAAACTTGTTTTTGCGCCGTCTGTCTGTGTGTCTGCAGTCTAGCAGTTTACTAGAAGATGAAAAGAGAAAAATTCCATTTTCTCAAAATCGGCTATAACGATTCTCTCATTTTAGACTCAATAGTCAATAATTATCTATGACTTGGCTAGGTATAATATTGAACACACAAGAGTTGCTCGGAATTCCATTATATTAACTGACTCTTTCATATTGGAAATACCTTCAACGAAAATTTGGTGATGCTTGCTATGATATATTCTTTACTAACAAGATTTGTTTGGGTGTATGACCGAATTCCAAATCTTTTAGGGCTCCAAACTTTCTTCTTGAGTTGACATTATTTTTATGTTTTTGATTTAATATTTTAAATAATAACGTTCCTTATAAATTGTACTTTTATGTGCCGGCCTGTTATAGGACTTGTGACTGCTGTCCCTTCCTATAGTAAAGGAAATCTAAATTATGATGATGATTATTATTATTATTATTATTATGAATTTTTAAGGCACATAAACAAAGAGTTTGATTATAGAAATCCTGCCGGCAAAAGAACGTATGTTAAAATATTTAAATAATTTAAAGTAAGAGAAAATTCAAGCGTATTTATTAGGAAAATAATGTATTATTCTAATCACCCTTTATTACATCTAAACACAAGTTTACTGTCCTCTTGGCTTACAGCATAATGAACACCTGGATACGTAGTACTTAGTCATTTCGCCAAAGGAAGAGACTTTTCAGATATTTCTACAACTTCACAGCAGTTAGCGTTAAGATAAATACAGTTTACTGTAGCAACCATTGTTCAATATCATATATATACTAGGGATATCCCCTTGAATCTCATAATCCTTGAATCCATTGAGGTCTCATAGATATTTGAGATTTGCTCTTACAAAAAATAATTCAGAATGAGATTAGAAAAAGAAATCTCCACATTTTGAATTTGATTTTTTTTAAGCTTATTTAATCACAACATTTTTGAACAAATCCAACAACCAGACATCAGAGCATTAATTTACCACTTAATGTGGAAAAAAATCGAAATTAAAGAGTGAGAAATTACAAACTTAGGAAAGTTAACTCATACTTAGTCTTTAAGATTAGGATTTAGATTAAAGATTCTGGACTCAAAGGTAAAATGAAGATTTGGATTCGAAAAAAATGAAATTTGATTCATGTCTGACATATTATAAAAGGTCTTACCTGCGGTGAACCGACTATACACCAGAGCCCAGATCTCCCAATTTGTTCTGCTGAAAGCATCTCCACTCATCACATTGGTTTAAGCTTAACCGACCAGTCCTAGAGTTACCATTTAATCAGCGCCGCAGAACGTGTATGTAGTGGATTATGTTTACCGTTCAACCTCACCCTCCTCGTTAAAACATCGCCTCGAAACCACTTCAAATTGTCACGCTGCTCTAACAACCTACCTGCAAGTACAAACTATTGTGTTCTCTATAGGTTATTACATGAAGGGGATGAAAAGAGGGAGGGGTGGTAGGAACAAGTATTAACCAACAAAACACAATACAGGTGCTTGCAAAACCTAGAGTAGCATCCTCTTCCACCAATCAACGGTTGTATTTGTTTCAGTAAGGTGAACTCTTTCACACAAGATCATTGCTAACAGTTTCATGTGGGAAATTTCTTCTAGGGTTGATACGCTCTGTGAGTTCTAGCATTTCCTGATTTATATAAGTTTTACAGATAAGAAAATATGCATTTTCCAAGTTTATGATTTGCAAATGTATAAATAAAACATTTCATTATTTTCACCAATTTTTATTATATTTTTGAAACCAGCACCTCCGCAAATTCAAACAACTTCTTAAAATTATTCTACCTTAGTCTCGACATTTTATTATCACACCAAATTCCCTGAAATTTTCCGCTTTACAAATCAAAATTCAAGCAACCAAAACATAATATTAGCCATAGGCCTCTTTGACCTTGATTTTCTTACGAATGGACATTTGTAATATATTATTGGAAATTCAAACATATTTTTTGCTGATATGAATCGTTGCTTCTCCTCTCACGTAGAAAAAGAAACAATTGCTAGTATATGATTAAATAAGTTATGCTTGATGAATGATAGGGAAGGAAAATGCATCACAGAAATATATTAGTTTAACAAATAAGTTTATTAAAAAGCAAACAAAAAGATATAGAATTACACACGAGAGACAAGATTTTAATTCAATTAATTAACGATGACTGTATTCCGTTATCAAGGTAGAAAACATTAGGTTGGACAAATAGGTATTAATACTTTGCAGACAATCAACTGACAGAAGTTAGATAGAACATTTCGTTTAGTTTAGTAACTCTAGAAATAGGGATATTCGCTCTTACTCGAAGGAATAAGCGTTTGTCACAGCTCGGCAACGGTAAAAAGGGAATTAAGTTTTAGGAAATATACAAAAAGACAATCTAGCCAGGCTAATACCAGACTAATACCTCAGAGGTATAATCATGAAGAATAGTAAAACAATTGAAAATAGACAAATAGCATCAAATACTATATTTTTATAGTTACTAGGACAAATATTATTTAAGCTAGTTAGCTTGTATTAACCCTCATGGAGAGTAACGAAAAACCAAAGAATAATATCCTATAAGAGAAGCTTCCATTTTACAAATAATAGATGACTAACAATCAGACATCTACACAGTATTTTACTATGGCCGGTCATTTCCTAATGAGTACAACCAGAGCAATCAATAGTAAATTTACCCTTACTAGGGCATACAATAGTTAGTACAAAATATCTTTGAACACTTAGATAAATATGGCGCCTGAAGGGGCTGGAAGAAAGCATTATCCTCGCGGGCCACTACCTCAATCTAGTAGTGCTCCCACAGGTTGCGCACCGTAAATAGCTACACAAACAAGGCTGTAATCGTGACTGCAACCAGTCACTGACCTAACTAGGTCCAAGAAGAAAGTGTTAGATGATTTGATTGTAGCCATAAAGAGATTCTAAACGAGATAATACCATTTAGGATGACATAAAAATATAAAACTATTTCTTAAGGACATAGAAAAGGAAATCAAATTCATGGACTCAGTATATTCAATCACCTGGTCCTATACATATGTAAAGCATAAAGCCCTCTTGCTTAAACTATGCCTTATGGGCATAGGGAAATAATCGTCAGATAATCTGACTCAAGAAACTAGTCTGATGGACATAGAAAAACAATGTCAAATAGGGTAAACATTCCTGTGTAAATAAGCCAGGTCAAATAGAGCAAATATTCTTTTCTCCACGGCAACACTGCAAAAGTGCGTTAATAACTTCTAGAGCCATTTTATGTCAGTTGTAAAAGCTAGGAAAAATACTTTCCTTTATCCTTGAACCCGATAAATTGGAGATCGACATGTGGTGGTATTTTCACTAATGTTCACGTGGTTTAAATCACTAAACTCGCATCGCACTAGGTCACCCTTGACAAAAGAGGTAAACGGTAGGCTTTCGAGTGTTCGAATCCCGGTTAGGGTCTATAGGGTGTTGGTACTCGTATGGCAATTCATACCTATGGTTTTACCCTTCCTATATACGCGTTGATGTGGATTAACTTCTTCTATGTTACACGTAAATTTCCCACAATTTTTTATTAAGTAATTAATAGTCTTTGCAATGAACGAAATGAAAACAACTATCTTTTACTTAGCCATTTAAAACCACACCAAGATGTATTTACCGTATTAACTACTAAACACTTATATTATCCATGTAATGATACGGGTTCTTGAGAAAGCCTGTATCCCAATTTAATATTTTGTTCAAACATACTTACACCTTTTAGTAGCGAGGTGTATTGAAAGATTTAATGGTGTTGTTTTTTCAGTAATTTCCCTCAGCCATACGAGCTAAGTTGTTTACAGATTTATTAAAAACATGTTTTCTTTTATTATAATGTTATCTTTCACTAGCTCTACTAATTTTCTAGCGCTTCATATTAATATCTCACCTTTTTGAAAGGGCTGCTTACGTAAATTAGTAAGCATGCACTTCACTTGATCAATGCTACAACGCAAGCACCATAAGAGGCTACATGGAATTAGTTAATTGACGTGCCAAATCAAGCTGTTTTATTTTCAAAAAAACAGGGAGTCGAAATGGAATTAGAATTAATAACCGAAACTTACAGTTATTTTTAAGGGGCCGGAATCGGAACAGGAGTCCAAAAAGTAAATTGCTTAGTAACCGGAACCGGATTTAATATATATTTTAGTTTAATAAGTGTTCTTATCGGTAAAACAAAAATATAATTACATTTTATGACCTTCTTTTTGAAACGTATTTTTTTAAAGTAGTAATTTCCCTTTTCTCAAAAACTTTTGTGAGAGTGGGATATATAACTTTTACAAGGGATTATAAAAGTATCAATGAGCACTAATTAGTTCAGATTGTTAAGGAATGGTTATTGTCACTTTGTGTTGGGTTTTCTCATTTTACTCTTCAGGCTATAATCTTGTATTAATAAAATGTATTTAGCTTCGGTTGACCTCACTGGTGTTGGGGTAAAGTGCTCGCCTCAGGACCCGATGTTCGTGGGTTAAAACCCAGCTGGGGTGGAAGGATATTTATTCAACAATAAAAATCAGTAGCACAGATTCCTTCGGAGAGGAAGTAAAGCCATCTGTCCCAGGTCGATTGGGGCATGTAAATGAACCCTGCAATGTATGTGAAAATACCTTCACCATAAAAATTGCTAGGCCCTTACGCTCTCGCTCAGAGAAATTCTCATGTGCTGATATAACCATTCGGTTCAGAAAGTGCACATAAATATCTCAAATAAATAAAATATTTAGCTTTGTGTGACGGCAAGTATATCTAAGAAGGGCAAGCACTGAGAAATGAGAACCTGCCCATTTGTATAAAGAGTCTATATTAAATATGAATAAATTTATTTAAAACTGTTATTCCTAAAAGTGAGGGCAGATTGTTAGTGTTTTTACTCAGCCTTCAAATCTCAAGAAAAATTCGTCCAAAGTTTGTGTTCATTGCATGTAGTTCTGACGTGTTTCTATAGTTTTGTTAATAATTGATTGTTTAAATTATTTGATGGATGGGGCGAAATAAATACTACCCAGCGCGGAATTTCTTTAAATGACAGAAAGTGACACAGAGGGGATATTATTAGGATGGTTACTAAGATAAATTACATAAACTGAAAATTGAAGAATGATACCTGGACACGGGACGATTCCTGGATAGCTCAGTGGTTAGAACATTGACATACTAAGTCAAAGGTTCCGGGTTTGATTCTCATCAAACCAGCCTTAGATAATTTATTTACCTTTTATTATTTGAAATTATACACGAAATTAAATTTTTATTTCATGTATATTATTGATTTAAAATAAAATGCAATTAACTTCAAAAATTATAAAATAAAATTTCATGCCGTGAGCCTGCAATCGAACCATACCGAAAGAGTGGTCTCTATTTGTTAGCGACGATAGTTCCAACTTATGCGGAGATAAGTTGTTATGTGTTCAGCACGACTAACCCAGAGATTATTTATCTCGGTTTTCTAGACCAGAACCGCTACTTCTTTATCAAGTAGCTCCTCATTTGTTCGCATGAGGTTGAGTTTGATCCCGTTCCGGACCCAATACTTCACAGATACAATTTGTAAGCACCCGTGACCTCTGGATCTGTAGTCATGAACTATGACCATTTGACCACAGAGGCCGGCTTTTTATTATCATTTTCTTAGATTTCTTGTAAAAAATCTCTTTTTCAAATAAAACCCTGAATTTTAAATAAATTGGTCAATTATCAAGCTCTTGAATTATTTGTATTATTTATGTCAATAGCTAGTTTTTAATATATTATGTTTTAATATTATATTTTGTTTACAAATATTATAATGATACCAAAACTAGTAAATATAGCTTATAAAATCAAGAACCAGAACTTTTAAGTATTTCAGTTTGACTCCCTGATAAAAACTTTAAGAGGTTTTATCATGAACAAAAGGTAAGCTTTCTTGTATAAACTTCCTTGTTATTTCCTATTATTAGCTGTAATCAGCAGAATGGAACTAATGAGGTTCCATTGGGGATGAAAAGTAAGGTTGGAAATACCTCCCTCCCCGCCACCCACAATTGAAAGTTGACCCAAACTACCGTTTGGAATAGTCACTTTGAAGTGTTTCGTATATTAGTTATGTAAAATACAAACAAAGCAATTCCTGCCCTCCTACCTTCTTTCACAACAATATCGAGTGTTTTCGACGTCCTTAGTGTTCTTTGAAAAAAAACCCATTCTGCAGATCTATGGCGTATATTAGATTCACGCACCGTCAGACGATCCCCGTGAATCAACACAATACGAATATATCAGACGATTGCCGACTAATGACCGAGTATTTCGGCCTCACTTCAGAACCTCTCGGATCAACTAGACCTTTCCCACACATCTGGCACTCGTGCAAGCTCAACAGGAAACCTAAAATCTACGTAAACACTGACTAATTACTTGTTGTTTCATTAACTAAACAGACTATTTTCGTCGAACAAGGATTACAAATGAAAACCACAACATGGAAGGTTTGTTGGTTAAGGACTGGTTTAATTAAGATCAACATTACAGTTGGTCCACGTGTACCTCTTATGACCTGCGTTTAAAAGAGTAAAGTTAATACCACATTACATTTGGGCCAGAAACTTCTTGTAAACTGTAAATAATGTGTACTGGTGTACCAACTCGGCCTCGGAAGTTGTGGCGCTCCATTTAGAATGGGTGTGAATGTTTTATCAAGATGAACGAAAAACAGATAGTGGTGGATTAGTAGGACACAACAAAATGCTAAGATAACCTAACCTAGCCTGGGCTAAACTATGACACAACAAGATCATAACCTAAACAAGCCTGAAAGTCAAAAGGATTGATGGGGCAGAATTCATATTTACCCGAAGGTCTATTTTTTGTTACTGTCCTCAATGTTGTCAATGACCGTGGCCCAACAAAGCTATGACGATAATCCTCCTGGTCAGTGATTGTGATCTAACTAAGCTACTACGATAAATAAATTTACAAGTTGAAGCCAGATTGTCATGCGATGTTGTACTATCACTATTAGTTTTTAATCAAACTAGGCCCATATATCACTATAAGTTCCACAAATGACAATTAAACTTAAATAAAAAATTGCCTCCTAACCAAACTCCATCAACCCCCGAAGAGCAAACCTAGAAGCTTTGCAAGTCTTTCTAATCCCCGGCCAAGCGCGACCTTCCCAAGGTGGAGTGTAATGATATGAATATTTAACGAGGAAAGAATGGCGGTTATCTAGACCACATCTTTTATTCACGAATATAGAACACTTTCTTTTTTGTGGGTGGAAAGGCGTTGAAAAGTTCGTAAAGAAGGTGTTCGTAAAACCAGAGAATATTGCTCTTTTTTTAAATGTAAATATAGATATATGTATATACATAATATAAAGTACCTCTTGGGTCACTTTTATTTTTGTGATCTTTCATGTGAGCTAAAAATGAACAAAGTATGCTAATTATGCTATACAGCCCATTTTCAGCAAATTCGATTCAGAAAAAGGTTGTGTAGATTCACACCCATCCCCTCCATTTATTAAGGTGGCGTGGAAAGGAACTAAACGGCAGTGTTTTTCCACTTTTTATAGCAAATCTTTTTTTTACAAAATAAATTAAATATTCCTCCAGTAGAAATTTAGAGTTTAATTTTTTTCACATGGTGACTTCAAAAGTTCTTGAATATCTCTCAAGGGTGCCCTGGAATTTAATGACAACTATTTCAATCCATTTATAAAGTTTATCTTTAAATGTTAATACGGTCATGGCATATATTCAAGAACTGTTGATATCACCATTTGGAGGAAATTAAGCTTTATGTCTCTATTGAGGAAATATTTTATTTATTTTGGCAAAAATAAAATGCTACAAAAACTGCAAAAATACTTCACTTTTCTCTGGTTCCTTACAGTCCCACTTTAAATAACATGATTCTGGAAATATATGCAAACTAAATAATGTCCCAACTATAACTTAAACTAGATATTTAATTAATTTCTTATAAATTGCACAAATAAAAAGTAACCTGAACATATCTAACCATTGGAAGTGACCGATACTTGAGCAAGTGTCGAAAAGTTTGACCGTTTAAACCACCATGAATATTAGGGGATAGAACTCAGGACACCTTCTGTGTGTCACTTATTTTGTATATATGTATATATACAATATGTATAATATATATAGGATGTCCTTGGCACCCCCAGGGGAAGGAGGGAAGAGTTTTTAAGGAGTCCGCTTGCAACGTTTTAGTTTAAAAAGGTATGATAAAAAATTAATCCTAAAACATATCATTGCAGTGTTAATTAAATGTGAAATGTGAAATAAATCAAAATTATGCAAAAATTTGCTATAATGGATGATATTATTGATTAATTTAGAGCTTTTGGACGGAATTACTCATCCATTTACACCGGAACTCAAGGTTTCTACTATCCGAAAATACATGTTTACCTATAAACAAAATTAGGCTAAATACATCATTAGTAAGATAATTATATTAATTATATTAAGAAATCAAGAACTCGAATTAATAAAATACTAGATTGTAGTTTATTCTAAAATTACAATATTATAAATATATTACTATTATAAATTTGGTCAAGGTTTGACTACAGTTTCAAAATATTTATGTGGAGAACACTTATGCACATACTTACAGACACATATAAACACATGTACATAGCTATACACATACTTATATAAACATACATACTTACACACGCACATTTACATATGTAGTTACCTAATTTAAGAAAACACTTTTATAAATCAATTGGTGAAATGATTTATTAATTATTTCACTTCATCATTGAGTTATATCCTCTATAATCTCAAGCCCTTAATCCTAAGCACAGTACCTTTGAATGAGACCTTTATTTAGAAAACCAAAGGTCATCGTCATCAACTTACCTAAAACAAACAAACAAACAGAAATTACATTATTGAAACTATAAATGTTTATTTAATGTATATGAGTTATAAATAATATTGGTTTATTATCTTCACACATTAATATATTTTATGTTTTCCTCGAAAATTATATTTCTAACGTGTGAATTAAAAATAAATACGTATAAGACATTAAGATGTATTATTCAGCTTTACCTAAGTTATCACGAGTAAATATACTCCGAATAATCTCGAAATTACGTTATAAAAAAGGATACCCTATGGTTATGTTTCCTAAACAACAATGGTGTGTTAAACTACTTCAATTATGACAAAAGGAAGCATCGCTGAACAATTAAGTACGTATGTGTGTGTGTGTGTGTGAGTGTGTGTGAGTGTGTGTGAGTGTGTATATGACGTATTTACGCTAGAAATCGAAAACCTATCAGGAAATAATTCATTTTTTTTAAGCACCGTGTTTTACTACCCGTTCGGATTATACGTATATGTACTAAGGTTGAATTTTTAGAAGGAGTGTACCTGCATTCGCGTAGAGGGAGAATGGAAAACCATTTAGTAAAAACCATACTCAATACACCCGACCAGGATTTGAACCGTGATCTTCCCATCATCGCTTGTCCAATCTATTGCGAGAGTGATGCCTAATCGTTCATGGATCTACAAAATTAAGGTTTGGTTTTGTTAGGTTGGGTGGTAATATTGATATAAACCTGTCATAGACAGTCTTAAAAACTAGTAATTTAATACAAACATAGTTTAATATCAGAATAGTGATGTACGTATTTTACAAACTTTCTAGTAGGCCTACAAAGCTCAAAATGGAACAAATATGCTCACAAGTTTGTCTACCACTAGACGATACTTATCTTAACACTTACAGCTTCATCTGAAAAAACCTTGAAAAATATATAATTATATTTCCAAGAAAATCATAAGAGTCATAAGACTAATTTTTTTATAACAGCGTGCCCTGTTGGGATTCATCCCCGGTAAACTATACAAGACAAGTTTGACGCCCTTGTCTTCGTGCCCACCGGTGCGGACTATATATTATATTGAGGAATAAATACAGAAATAAACAAATGAAATTAATAAGACACTCACAACTATTTTTGTAGCTATGTTTCCACGGGTCCATATTGGAAACATTTGGAACTTTTCCAGTTTTGTGGAATGTAAATTAAACGTATAGAAAGTGGGGGAGTGGGGGGTCACTGAATGTACCAGAACACACGGAAAAAATATAACTTTACGTAGTATGAATTTGTCGAGGGTGAAAGAGGGAGCGAGGGAGCAGACTAAAAAGTTGGAGGGAGTAATTTGAATAATACCGTGGTGCTCTCTAGCGTTCCTGGTTAACAATACAACAACGGACCACCGTTAAAACTCGCCAGGGCTACCAACATCAACAGAATGCTCAAAAAGGGGGAAAGGTATGAATATCAATCCCCGAGGGAAAGAAAGCAGCAAAAGGTAGACTTGTGAAACTATGTGGACATAAAGGTACAAATATGTTTAGTCATATGAATATAAAGACAAGAGTTTAACGTACTTTTTTTAGCTCTATTCCATATAATTTTGATATTCCTCCCTAATCTCCAATCAAAATACTTTTCCATGTTTAAAAATAAGTTTTAAAATGTTGTTGACAAATTTTTAGTAAAGTGTAAATAAATAATAAATTTCTTAATGGTTAATGCAAAAGGATCATGATCTTCTGAATTATCTACATCACGAGAGTAAATCAACAAGTAGACACGCAACACAGCATGTATACAAATAAGTAGGAAGACTGTATCAAATGTGTATGGATTGTTTTAAACATCTGCACTATCTGTGCGTTCGGAACGTTGACAGACTTGAAGAGAGGAAGGACATTGTGCTAGAATGAAGAAAAACGCCCGTAGGAGACAGTTTTGTTGATAGTCGTCTACGGACAGTTTCACAATGATGATGATGATTGTGATTATATGCATTGAGCAGTTCTTAAAAATCTTCAACAGCTACAACCCAATTATGTTTTAAAACCCTTTAAAGGGCTTTAAGAGGGCTTCAATGTTAATAAATATATTGACATCTCCTATCTGGGACTTGACACTAAAGCCACATCAGGAATAGCACCCTTGCTCCATTCCTTTCCCCTAAATGTTTTTTTAGAGATGGGTGTGGTACGGCCATTAAATAACCCTCTCAAGCTCAGAATTAAATGAAGTCCAAAGAATACAGATATATTTATTGTCCTATATACTTGATTTCAAAGGAATTAGCCAAGGTTTTGTGCTGTAATTCGAATAAAAATAATATTAAAATGATTTGAAACGGAACATGTCAACTAGAAAATACTACAGCTCACTAGGTAAGAGTCACCTTTAACATTTATAGTTTGCGTGGATGAATTTGTTACAATTTGTTGTGGCCAACATTTCGTTGAATGCAAATATAGTTAGTCTTCTTCCAGAAGTTAAATACAAATCAAGAACATTCCAGTAGTCTCAGAATTGATGGACACACTTATTTAGTTTCTTTAATAAATTTTTCTACTTGGTTTATTTTCGCATCTACTTGTGATTATAATATCGGTTTAGCTCGAGAATGTTGACAATATACCAAAATAGATCTTTGAAGTCTATTGTCTCAAAGCATGATTAAGAACACTTAATCTACAACTTACACTACATCTCTTTGGTAAGAAAGAGAGACCAACACTTTTAACCGCTATAAAATTTTCCATGTTGGGTTGACATGTTAGCCATTATCTTGTCTGTTGTCTTCTGATACTGCGTTGAAAGGAAACTTCGCTAAGCACTTCACTGAAGTTTGCACCAATTCACCAAGTTATTATTCCCCTTCCCTTCCTAGCTTTACAAAAAATAGGGTAGTGGGGGGTGGATCCCAGGCTTTCCCTCCGTGGCTTGTTCACAATTAAACTAATTGTAGTCAGCCATTTTACGTGCTCGAAAGAGTAAAAATGGAGAGAGAGAGAGAGGGAGAGTTTGTTTCCAAGTCAAGAGAATTTATTCCGTGATTCTCAAATTGGATGCTACACATTCGAAAACAATTGGTGGAAGTCTATGATGAGAGCTTAGTCTTGAATCAGTTTGAATCAATATGTTGCTACAGTTATGAAGTTGTTAGCGACAGTTTATTATTTGTTAAAAAATAAACTATAACTTTTATTATGAGAAGAAATGTATAATATATTAATATACAGGTTATTTTTAAAAAAATGTTTTTTTATCAGAGTAAATGTGTGAAGCCAAACCGTCAAAAAGACACGATCAACGTTAGTCCATAAATTCATAATTTAACTGTTAGTTGTCAATATAGAGCATATTATAATGTTTGTTCTTTGAACAACCACTTCCATAATATTTGTTCATTCAAAAACATTTCCACTAGGGGTAGACAAAACGATGATCGTGAGCTGACGGTAGCTCACAACAGAATTGTTGAAACCTGGGGCGCTTACTTTATATTTTTTCAACAATAATTAACTTCAGAATATTGTAGTCTCAGGTCAGCTAAGAACAATGCACGCACACCTACATCAGCTGATGGCATTTAGAGGCTATTATTTATATATGGTCGTTTCCAAACGGTTCGCTTATTAATGTTTTTCATACTAGTGTAAGTTTTTTTTTAAGTTACTATAAGTGCAAGTAACAAATAAATGAAGGAATCCCTTTCATTTAGAGTGGAAAGAAGAATTTAAAGAAAAGAAGTTTGGTTTAATTCGCAATGCAAGTGTAGCTGTAGGCAAGAAAGGTAAAGTGCAACTGTTTGAAAATTTTGAGATTACAGTACAATTTCCCAGGAAGGGCCTTAACAGACAGCTAGATAAGTTCCTAGATCTAATTTCACGTATTCATACTTCAAGGAATGTGATCTGCAGCTGCCACTTCTTGTAAATAATATCAATACATATAAAATAACAACAATAATAAATTGAAATACTATCAATTTTAGCCCCCCAAAACATGTTGATTTTTCCTCCAAGACACGTTCTGTCTAAACTGAATGTGGCCTCCATTAGTCTCGGATTTAGGTACAGGCCACAAAGACCGGGTAGAAGAAGGTAAATTTTTTTGTACAACCATTTTAAAATGCGCGTCGAATCGAATGTACGATGCAGGTAAGTTTCCAACGCTTAAAGGAAATTTTGAACAGAAGTGAATTTTTGTGCCAGCATTATATTTTTGATCTTTACTTAATGTTTAGTTATTTTTATTTTATTGACATTATTATTTTTTTAATATGTAGATATATGTAAGTTTAGTCATTCAATGTTAAAAGTAATTTATAAATTATAATATGCTAGGTTAACTAACTTTAACTGCTATGTGGAAAAATAATTGTGTAGTGTTTTATAGGTTATAAATTGTGCTGTTTGGTTACATAGGTAGTCAGTTGAGTTCCTTTCAAAGCCCTTAAAATACCACGTTTTATTTCAATTAAAAATATTTTTATCTTTTAGAGGCGTTATGTTTTTTAATTAAATGAAATATTTAACTATAAATAATTTTGAAAATTGATGGAAGAAAACTTTTGAGTGGGGCTGCATAGTAGAAAACTGCTGCAAGATGAGAAAAAAAACTTTAAAAAAATTAAGCTATTTGTCAGACACCAACATTAGACTCATATTTGCTAGAAGTGAACATGCTACATCTTCTTTTTCAAGTAAGGTTACTGAAATTGTTGATTTTGAAACTAGCACTAGTGCACGTGTTAATGTAAAATTTGTAAGTTTGCATTATTTTGATGATTTAAAAGAAAATGTTTTAAATGATACAGATCTTTCTGAACAAATTGAAGCAGACTGTTTTAAAACTGATGAAAAACCTGTTGTTGTTTTTTTTTAAATAAAATGTTGATTTTAACAATTCTATCCATAAATATCTGAATAAGCTAAGGCTCCCTCAAAAAGCTCAATTCAAAGGAAACTGTTCAAAGGAAACGTGGTGGAACGTGATTATTTAGTTTATTCGTGCAGCCCGGGTTCAGTTTTTGATGCACCTTGTAAACTGTTTGTAGGATCATCTCAATTTGCAACAAGTAGTTTCAGTGACTGGAAGCACGCTAACCAACGGGTTGCTGATCATGAAAATTCTACTTCCTATCAAGATTGTGTTTTAAAATTTAAGAGTAGAAGAAATTAACTGTTTGGAATTGGCCAACAAGTGATCACCCAGTTAAAGGAATAAATTAGATACTGGTGATGTGTGCTTCAAAAAGTAGTTTCTGTAATGAAGAAACTTTCTTCTCGTGGCTTAGAATTTTGGGGAGATGAAGAAGAGGTTGGCCCGGTACCAGTGGCATCGACCTCAGATAATTTTGGGCGGGGCCATGATTAACTGGTAGCTGGTGCTGTTTTCGGGATGTGGACTCTCCTCCACTTCCTTGATCTTACTTATAATCACAAATTTGTCTATTATTTGAATAATTTGCGAATTATAACAAACGAATTATAAATTAACGTACTGATAAATTATCTATGATATTAATCGTGACATACCAATGACAGAACTGAAAACTGACTGATTTGGACAATGCATGACATATACATCAGAAGGTGGAAAATATCGAAAAATCTTATAGTGGGAATTTGAACAGTGACTTCGGCGCTCGGGGTGGTTATTAAACTAATACTATCGAGTATCGACTATTGAGTCTATACCCCGATAGTACTTGATAGCAGCATTCTATTTCAGGTACTTGGAGACTGTGCTACTCGCGAACATACACTACAGGTAACCAGGCAACTTCCAAGTGTTAGGCTACTTATAAGGAAAATTCCATAAACTGTTCAAAATGCAAATTACTTTCTTACTTACCTACTCTATGGCATTAGTAGCTCGAAAGTTCATTACCACACTCACAAAAGTACGCCACCTATCGCTATCTTGAGCTAATTCTTTCCAGTCTATCTCACTACACCATATCTCTCTCAGGTCTATCCAAATGTTACCTTCCCCTCTGCGTCTGGGTCTTCCCAGTGGTATTTTCCCATTGGGTTTTCCATTCAATACCTTGAACGTGGTTCTAGATGCTCCCAGTCTTTTGGGTAATCCAAACTTAACTAAACTGTCATATTATATTTTCCTTTTAGCTGAATCATAGGCCTTTTTAAAATCTATGTATAATTGATGTACCAGCATGTTGAATTCCCACTTTTTACCTAATATTTGCTGCATGGTAAGAACCTGATCTGTTGTTGATCTATTTCGTCAAAATCTACACTGATGATCTCCAATTATCTCTCTGCATATGGCTTCAATCTCATTAAAATTATGTAATATAAAATATTGTAAAATGTTGGTAGCAGTGAGATACCTTTATAGTTATAACAATCTGTTTATCTCTCTTTTTGAAAATGGGTATTATTATAATTTCCTTACATTCTTGTGGCAATACATCATGTTTCCAAATGGAACATATAAGTTTATTAATTTATATTACTAAAATTTCACCCCTTCCTTTATTATCTCTGATGATAATATATATATAAATATAACCAAAATTATATAATATATATGACTGTAATTATATAAAATATAACTATAATCACATATAAATATATGTGTAAATAAATATTTATAAGTTTATATAAATAAATATTTGTAAGTATATATAAATAAATCTACATACAAATTTATATATGTATATACATTGCTATTTTTTTAATCAATTACTGTTGATTGATATAATAAAATAAAAATGAGAGGATTACATGAATTTATGTGAATCCGTCTTTTTTAATGTTCTCAGCATATATCATAATTAATTGAATAGTTATCTAAATTTTTGATTCAAGTTAGCTCTAAATTAAAATATTTACTTTACTTTTGTTTGAAAAATACTTTTGATTTGAGCAAGTTAATTTTTTTTTTAGCTAATCACAGATTCCATGAACCATTTCCAGAATTCTCTATTGCTGCTCTTGGCTTTGAATGTAAAATTACGTTTTTTGGTACAACCAGCAACATAAATATAGAGTAAATAGAAACATCTATCATCGAACCATTCCAGCTCCCAATTGTTCATCTGTGTTCCTCATGTCAACTGTGTAGAATAGTGTCCCAATTCTTTCAGGCAATCATGTGTGCTATGAATGATTCATGCCCCTAATTGCTCATTTACGTGCTAATTCTACCATTTCCTTTTGCCGGGTAGTGTTTTTTTATGCCTGGTTTCATCGCGAGTGGACTGTTGCGTCATAAAATGATGTATTGGTGCGGATAATAAATACAGAGCAATACTTTATGTTTTATTGACACAATTAATTTTTGTAGGTAAAATTATCATCAGTATGAAAATCATTTCACTTTTCTTTTTTTTTTAAACATGTAGAAAAAAGTGTATTTGTCAATTTTATTTATGGATTCAAAATTTAGAAACACGGTGATTTTTATTTATAGCAAAAATGGTATAGCCTATATATTATATAGACTCATATATATTATATATATGAGTATTACATTAAACTACTATAAAGCCACATGGCTAACTCACTCACTCACTCACTCACTGACATTAATGTTTAACCACGTTCAGATGAGCTATAAACTTTAATTCATAAAAAACATAATTAGTTGTAATAAGGAACAATATATATTAAATTGATAATAGTAGAGATCAAGTGAAGGATATAGTTGTAAAATAAGAAATAGAAGAAATGTTGAGAATAGTGTAAATTATAAAAGATAATATATGTATATAAAAAAAAATTTTAGTTCCAGAAATTAAGAACTTAAAATCTATAATAGTATGAAAGTTAAGGTAAGAAATTTTTTTAATTTTATTATAAAAATTGGAGGTTATGTGAAAAGTTGTGCAATTGATATCAGAGAAACAATTTAATAAAAGTAGAAAATATTATACTTGACAATTATCACAAGGAATATAAACACATTAAAAATGTGAGTCAAAACAATACATATATAAACATAAAAATGCAGAACATATTAAAATACATACATAAAAATATAAAATTAAGATTAAAGTTTGGAGTGTATATACTCTGAATTATCACAATATAATAAAAGAATTGAGATTTTCATTTGCAAGTTTCACATTTCATTGTTCATTATATTTCTGGAGGTTGGATTATTATTAATTCCATAGTTATTAGTAAATTATAATATTTTTAATGAAGGACGTTAGTTCAAATCAGAGTTGAAGCACATTAAACAGTGATAATCAGACAATTTTTGGTAAAGAATTGATAGTTAGGTAAAATAGTTAAAAGTAACATAATGAAAGTAAAAAAGGGTTAGTTGAAGTAGAAAGTTGATATTTATTATTTTCTAGAAGTTATTTGAGTTCCCTTGTTCTGCCTGTAGTACACGTATGCTTGAACAGTTTTGCTCTCCCGGCGCTGTACGCCAACATTTTGAACACAATTTAATGGTATTATAATAGTTTTCCGGTTGTAAGTGTGTAGGGATTTTGTATTACTTTTTGTTCAAACAAACTATATATGCAGTTTGGGCTATGAGTTTATAAACAACCTGTATTTGTATGTATACATACACATATGTATAGTTATATTTATGTATATATACATATGTTTATCGATATATGTATAAGAGTGTGCGGGGTTTTGTAAATTTAAAATACACGCTAGAACAGTTGTTTCAGCCTAGGCATCCAGAATGCTGCTCGTGAAATAAATCTTGACTCTGGCTGGTAATACCTGATTACATCCTTGTCAAAGCAGTAAACTGTGATTTCCCTCCCTCCGACCAATCATAATATGCGTGCTTATTATGACTATACATTTCCTTGAAAATTCAACTCCTCTTCTAACTTTCATCCTTTTTCTATAGTTTAGATAGCTTAGGCCACTGATGGCAAGTCAGGTCTGTGGCTAAGGGACGGGAGGGGTCACTGAAGGTCCAACTCCGACTCCCTGAAATCTTAAATAATATTGCATTAAATTAAAATGCATATTTTCCTAAATGATAACTAGAGATACCTTATTATTGAGTAATGTATTGCACTATATCCGTCTTACTATCTGTTCGATGTACTAATTAAGTCTAAACTAATGTGTTAGGAATTATGAAGGTTGAATTTAAAGTAAGTATACCCATATTTGCGTGGAGGGAGAGTGGAAAACCTTTTTGGAAAACCACCCTCAGCACACCTGACTGGGATTGAACCAGTAGTCTAGTATATCACGAGAGTAGCACCTTAGACCATGCGGCCACCAAAGCGGGTTATTCGCATTTCAATATACCAATAGGGTAGGTATGAGGAAGGTGGAATTCTGTAAAAAATAAATACACTCTCATTTTCATGTAAGGAGAGTTAGAAACATTTAGGTAAACAAACCCTCAATGCATCCAACTGGGAATCAAACACTAAATTCCTCATTGTCATCAAACCAACAAGACAAGATTGACGCCTTTGTGCGTGCGCCCAACAGTGTGGGTTCACCTTCATATGAGAAATGCTTCTAAACAGATCTAATTTAGTATTTTTCCCGTCGTTTGATTTTATTTAGTATTTAATTAACAGAATTATGAGAAAACTAAGGAACTTATTATGAATTTTTGAATGTGATCTACAGTGAACTAATTATTTAGTCGGAGATCCTTAGGAATAACTTATTAGCTACTATATATAAATGGTACAGACTTTCTCACCACTTAACCTAAAGATAGAGCCATTTGATTATAACTCTAGGGGCTACCTTACAAAAGATGAAAACAGAAAATTAAAAATAATCTTAAAACAATATTGTCAATCAATAAATTAAATAGTAGAAACAAAACAGTGCCAAGCTCATGTTTATGTGTAAAAGTTGAGTTCACAAATGTACGCATTCCATATACAACGCAAGTTGTGCCTAGATTCGATCACAAGATTTGTGAAACAAAATTATATGTCAGTAGATGTATATTTTAATTGTTCTATCACCACAAGCTAGGTGGTGATTTTAATCTAGATTACTAGCAACACTAAGTACTACACTACTACTAGCCTAGGTCACACCTTTAGGACAATCTTTGGTTCTGGTGTTCGTTTTTTTTTAGTTTTTTTACGTCTCCTCTGTAAAATTACCATTTTATACCTCACCAAGAAATAGTTTAGGGAATATTTGTCACAATTTTTTATTAGTTGTGTGTATTCCTAGAACCCATCCAAATTATTTTCGTGGCTTTCCATTTTTCATTTTTGTGTTTAACTAATATTCTAACTATCCGCAGTGCATTAGTTTGGTAAATGCTCATCTATTCCCCATACGCTAATTTAAAACATAAATATTTTACTATAGCTTAGAAACTGGTGGTTTTATAAAATAACATTTCATTTTAATATTTGTTATCTCTAATAGTCCCATAACTTTACCATTATAAGTTTTTGTATCTAAAATAATTGTAAAGATGTGCCAAAAAATACATCAACATTGTAGAAACAAGCTCAGTCATTTTTCTGATAAAATGAGATAGTTTAACATTACAAACAAAATGGCTTATGTATGCTTAAATACGAATTTTAATCAAAATTGTTCTCAACAACAAGTAGACTATCATTAAATTCAAGGTGGGATTGATGATTCCAAAATACACTCTGGGAACCTTATGAAAATCCTAGATATCAAATTTTACCTCAATCTATAAAATAATTTTGGCTCTATGTCATGCAAAAACAACTTTTTTGGGCTCAAAGTGTCTGTTCGGTTTATGGGCATAAATACACACTATGATAATGAGTTATGAATTAGGACAGAATAGTTCTAAAGTAAGCGTACCACAATTTACGTGGAGGGAGAGTAGAAAGCCCATTTTAGCAAAAATCACTCTCTGTACACCCAGAATGGATTCAAGCCTAAATCTCCCTATCACTGGCAAACCAAAATAAATAAGCTAGGAAAAATAGTTTTTTGATTCTTACCCTAGCCTTTAAATTAAGGGTAGTTTACTGAAGAATTTTTTTTTTTAATTCCAAATTTTATAAATGGATTTAACAATTGTACTCAAAATGCATATTTAGGATTTTTTTGACATTATAAATAGCACTGTAAACTTGGTTTTTGGGTCCAAATTCATTGAGGGCTAATATGCAAATGGGAATTTCTCGAAAATTTTAAATATTTTGAAAATAGCTCTAATGGTATAGTTTAAAATGTTTATTTGGGAAGTTGTGCGATATGTAAAATGGCACTGTATACTTTTTTCAGGAGAAAAATCTTATTTCTTGATAGTTTACAAATGACAGATTTTTCAAAAACTCGAAATATTTTACAAATAGCTCTGACGATTTGGTTCTAAATGGGTATCTTGGGAGTGTTTGACAAATGACATGACAAATAACACTGTGTACCCGTTTTGGGATAACAACTAATTTATAGTTAGTTTACTGATCATTGGTTTTTGTTTTTCAAAAACTTGCAATATTTTTATAATGGCCATAACGATTTGTTTCCTAACTGATATTTCAGAAGGGTTTATCATGACAAATTTCTCTGTATATTCGTTTTTTGAGTAAAAATTCGTTTATGGTTAGTTTGAGTAATACGATTTGTTTTTAAATTTAAAATATTTTTTAAATTATTAATGATTTGGTTACATATAGCTTCAATGTAAATGCGAGTAGATTATTTCATTTCACTAACTCTACCCTTCTTGGGAAATGTAATAACAAATATAAAGTAGTTTTAAAGTTCTCCGAATACAATCTTCGATACTTTGGCGGAACCCCCTCCCCCACCCCCACCCCTCCACCCACCTCCTTCCCCCCTAAGCAAGCCTCAACCTGAGATCCTTGAGAAACCTCCCTAGGGATGGATCCTAGCGTACGAACCCACCTTCCCCCTTTGCATCTCTATTTCCCCTCACATCCCCCTACATCTAACAGCACACATTTAGGGGCGTTTACCATTTGGTCGGACAATTAATTCCCCATAAAGCGGCCCCTTCTCCAACTCGTGTCGATATGGTCGGAGGTCCCAAGATTTCCCTCTTGCACAATAAACCGCAATAATACCCCCTCGAGACCCCTACCTCTGACCTCTCTTGAATCTTCCCTAAAACGAGTTTGAAGTTGTAAGGGCGAGAATCATAACTGTGCTGGTAATCTCATTTGACAACGTTGAGAGTTTTCTTTCATGTCTATTTTATCAAATGGTTTACTAGTTGTGGTAATATATTTAAATTTAGCACCGATTTGCTTAAACTAATTGATTTTAGTCTTCATGAACACACGTGATAAATCTATACTTGAAATCTATAGATCGGGATTCGAATAAGTACAATAAGTTAAACATCAGCTGTAGTAACCCAGAGATATTAGCACTTATACTTAATGTAGGGCCTCGAAAAGTAGTTAATCATGTCGCCATTTAATTATTGAGAGGAGAAATTATCTACAATGTACCAGTCTCTGTTAAAATAAATTATAACCCCTAAATTTAGAATACATATATATCTATTCAAGCAAACAAAAAAAATTTGAGAAATTAAAAATTTAGTAATAACACTTGAAAATAAATAGTACAGTGCACAGCACAAACTTTCTCTTTCTTTCATCGTAAAATAGACATTTACTAAAAACTCGTGGATTTGTGAAACAAAATAATTGACATTGTTGCATAACAACTTCACCAAAGAGCATAAATGAAATAATAAACACGGTTACAGAAACATCGAGAAAAGAGGTTCCTCTCTGTCCACCAAAGTGCATGACAATAAATTCCACAAGACCTCAATAAAAACATTTAATTATGTATTTGCGTGATTTTTATTTTTGGATTATTACATTAGAAAGTTATTTTGTTTCTCACATATTTGTTGCGGAGTTATAATCAAAATTGGAAATGTATGGTTTTGTAGAGTACTCTTAGAGTTAATTTGGTTGTAAAATGAGAGTAGACATTTTGTTTATAATGTTTATCAATGGACGGATTCAAAATTGTTAAGGCGGATTTTGAAATATTTGATGCTTTCTCTTTGTGCCATTCAGTAAACTACCCTCAATTTGAGGGCTAAATATCTCATTTCTATAAACCCTTTGGAGGAGCTTTATAAAAAAAAACCTGGATACCAAATTTTAAAACTATCGATTATATTATTTAGGCTCCAGACCGAGATACAATCACACAGACAGAAAGGCGACAACACGAAAACAACTTTTCGGTTTCAGGGGGTCATGGAACGACAACTTTTATCAAAATCTCGAGTTATATTTTATGACGAACACAATACTTCTTTCTCCGAGGCTCAAGTAGAGGTAAAAATCTAATAACTTTATTTAAGCTGATTAAACCTAGAATAATATGTTTTATACCACTAACTGATGGCCAGTAATTATACATGCTCATTAAAATGTTTCAATATTATAGTTATATTTTGTGAATATTTAGATAGAAAACATTTTGAATATTTTTAAGGCTTCCTAACTTCATTCTTTGTTTTCGCTCTCTGTATTTAGGACAACAAGTGTAATTTTAAGATTGGGTTCCTTTTAGTTTGATGTACACATTAATCTAAGAGTCATCAGTAAATAAAGTGGAAAGCTGTTTTTTACAAAGGTATGGTCTAGCTCACATTGGGGGGGGGGGGAAGAGAGGGGGGGGGGGGAAAAA
>CABFWB010000744.1:201467-217975 GCA_902151455.1 Timema bartmani
CTCTGTGGGTTATAAACACGATCTTCACATGATAAACGTGATCAGAGACAAGCTACTTGGAAATAATACAACCAAGGTCCGAGGAGTTTTATTAAAGTACGTTCCCCCCTTTCAACAAGTATCACAACATGCATGCATTGGATAAACTGTAGGGTAGGTAAGAATTTAAACAACGTGTACACGCATTTGAGGTGAGGAATACTAGAAACGACTAACGCCATGTCTCCATTGCTAGTTAGTGTGGTTACTACTGTTAATAAGAACATACAAAACAATAAATATTATATAATCATACCAACCTACTCTATGGCACTAGAAACTCGAAAGTTCACTGCAGCACTTACAAAAGTACGCCAACTATCCTTATCTTGAGCTTATTATATCCAGTCTACCTCATTACACTCTAATCCTATCCTGCGCTTGTTCTTTCCTGTCTACCTTATTATACAACCTATCCATATATTGTGCGAGCTCTATCCAGTCCACCTCACTATACCCTATCTCAGTCTTGTGCTAGTTATATCCAATCCACCTCATTACACATTTTATATATATATATAATTTATATAAAATTATGTATATGATTTTATTTAAATGATATATAATTTTTATATAAATTATGTATATGATTTTCTTTAAATGATATATAATTTTTCTATAAATGATATATATTATATAAAATTTATATATAACTATGTATATGTTATATAGAGGACGTGCTGGTAGTATGGAATACCATTTACTTTTTCATTAATAGAAAAGCGTATTTTCACATTTTGTCATCGAGTTCCATAGTAAACTTATAATTAACATGTATTTAACTTATTTTAGTGTTTAAAGCAAAATTACTAACTTTGAATGTCCTGTAGGAGCACTTAAAAGAGATGTGGAACAAATGAGGGCAATATGGAATAGGGAGTACAATATGGAATACTACACATTTTATAAAAAATGAATCATATTTACTAAAACAAACAAATGTCTCATAAGAAAGTGTAAAAATGCATGCAAATATTATGTGTGAGACAATAAAATAGTAATAATAAAGAATCATTGAAATAATACATTATAATAAAGAATAACTAATTAACAAATATAATTAATAATTAATTATTAAAATATAATATATTAAAATATTGTATCAGGTTACATTGTTCTCTTAATAGATTTCTTAGGTGTTAGGAAAAATGATTAATCTTACTTTGAAAAAATAAATCCCTTGGCAAATACTTGAAAAATATGCGGGCATTAAGGAATCCTTATTGCCTGACTCACCATTTTGGAAAAAAAAAGAAAATTGTGTTAGGTTATAATTACAGTAAAATATGGTTTTAACTCAAAGATAAGCATGAATTAGCCTTAACCTAATGATTCATGTTGATTAGAATTAATAAGAATAGTTGGCTAGAGAAATATAGCATAATAAACACTAGCCTGCAAAAGTTTTTGTGACAGCCAAAACAAATAATCATCTATCACAAAACAATCAGTTGATCTGTCGAAGTTAGGGCGTCACTAACTCTTCTAGATTGTTTTATGTAATAGTTGAAATCGTTAACGATAGATTGTGACCCTTAACATATGAGAAACAATGGTATTCCGTACTGTACGACTATTACATAATACCAGCATCTCCTAATCTATATATAATTAAATATATATGAATAAAATTTGTAAATTTGTAATTAGGGGTTGTTATAAAGCCTGAGGGGGAGAGATGAAAAGACAGTGTGGTGGAAAGGTGTTGGGGAAATACACAAATAAAATAACAGTTGAATACCACCAGTACACCCAGTTAGGAATTAAACCCCCACCTTCCTGTTCACGAAGATAAATTCAAAATACATCATTCTTTCAGTACCGCTTCTGGTTCATTTATATTAAAATATCTTAACTATTGTCGCCTCGATAGAGACTCGAGCTAAGTACTACTAAAGTCACGTGAGCATCTACAATTATGGCTCTAAATCTGAAACTTCCGTGGGATGCGCTTTTTTTTTTTCTTTTTTTTTCGGAAGGATCCAATTTTAAATTAGGTTTACCTGAAGAAACCAGTGTTTTTACGGCTTAATTGTACGCCATTTTTAAATCTTTATGTTTTGTATATCGTAACTGTCACCGCTCTGTTCTTATCTGCACGGATTCCATTAGTGCTCTGTTGGCATTGTCCGCTTTGTAATCCTGTAATCGCCTCATTCAGATGATGCACGAGAAAATTTTAAAAATCGATCTATTAAACACCCGGCTCGCCTTCTGCTGGATTCCTGGTCTTTCAGGAAGTGAACTTGCGAACCAGGCAGCCAAGGAGGCGGTCCTTCTCCTTCCTGAGGCGAGTTTGGGTGTCAAGTTCTTAGATCTAAAGGGTTATGTTTGGCGTGAAGTCTTAAACACCTGGCACGAGCAGTGGGTTTCGATTCCTGTTCAGATCAAGCTGTGGTCCATCAGGGACGGTGTGTCGCGGTGACCCTCTTCTATTCCTAAGTCCATAATAGAGGAGGTCATCGTGGCAAAACTCCGTGTCAGGCACACATTTCTAACCCACGGATTTTTATTGAGAGGGGATTCACCTCCAGTGTGTAAGCTTCACGATGCTCCCCTTAGTGTGTACCACATTATGGTGGAGTGTCGCAAGTATGCCCCTATTCGCCTGGCTCTTGATTTTAAAGTTGACCTACGATTTTTATTGCGCGATAGTGGTGATGGAGTTATTTGTTTACTCCGTTTCATACGTCAGGCGAATCTTTTAAACGCCATTTTATTCAATTTTATAAAGTGGCTCATTTGGTTTATGTCTCATGTTGAGAAATTTTTTAACATTTTAGTGTACTTTAATATGTTGTTTTGTCTTTTTAACATTTGTATATTTTAATATGTTTATTATGTCTTTTTAACATTTTATATTTTAATATATTTGTTTTATCTTTTTAACATTATATATTTTAATATGTTTATTATGTCTTTTTAACATTTTATATTTTAATATATTTGTTTTATCTTTTTAAAATTTTATATTTTAATATGTTTGCTCTGTATTTTTAATGTAATGTATACACATGTGTATATCATATTGAGATTTATCTCTACAATGTATACAAATTTTAATATACATGTGTATGTTTTTGTTTTATCTTGTTCTTTCACCTGCTGATTCTGACAGGTGAATTAGTTATTATGTCTCTCCCCTCTGGGGATTTTACTATGTTTTTATATTGTTTAAGGCCCTAATGACCTAATTGTGTGGACGGGCCTATAAACCCTACTAATAATAGTAATAAAAGTCACGTCCACAGCTCAACGAAGGGGGGTGGGGAGAGGAATGCACCTCTACTCTCGTAAAACTTTCACTAGCTTCAGGTATCATCCATTTCCGGGCCTCAGGAAACCACATCAAGTTCTCCTCGGTTTGGTTCTAATCACCTCGGCAGGCCGTCGTTTAATGTCTTCATTTGTATGCGAGGCGGGAATGTTGATTGGATCGGAGCGTCAATTAATTGCCGGTATACGGGCCCGGGGGTCACGAGTTCGACAATTACCTGCGACCATGTTTCAAATTGTTCTCTCAACAACGGACTCGGAAAGTGCGGATATCGGATATCCGAGGTGAGCACAGTAATGGGCCTCATTGAATTAAATGATAACAAATTGGATAAACGAGGAGTGTGATGTTCAAAATTATCTGTGTCAAAAATGGAAATGACAAAAATAAAAAATGTAATTTAAAATAGGACAGACCAATTAATGAATAATCACCTGCTTGATTATATTAAATGTATAACAATTTACGGGAATCCTGTTTTCATTTTTAAATTATATAAATACTTAGCCTATACACATATGTGAAAATTTTAAATTAAAATACAACAGTGTATTATGAGAATGTATGCAAAACAGCACTCGATGTATTCGATATAAAATATTTTTCATTTTTAGCACACGTTTTAAAACAAGAGGATCAACAATTTAAACTATTTCAAACCTAAAAATATAAAGGGACAGGGGATGATTAAATTAAAATATTTTAGGATCAAAATTCTCGTAGAAAGAGAACGGAAAACCACAACATGTTATCAGCGTTGCCTACTTGATGATTTCAGAGATATTTTGCGAATTTGACTGCATCTTAAATTGACGTACCTAAGCAGTCTAAGCACTATCAAACTTATACACCAATGTACTAAATAGAGAAAGAATGAATTGAAGGATTAGTTCACAGTGTGAGGCCTCTTGTGTATATGATTATAATGCGCCCTCTCCTATACTGACGTATTTAAACACCCAAACTACCATTTGAATCAAACTTAACAGTATTGACTTGTATTTCAAAACTACCGTTGTCTTGTTTTCCTTTCTAGATAGACATAATGCTCCCATGGACGTTTTTAATATACATCCTGGCAGGAAGAGTCCTGTTGGCCATTTATATAAATAAACCAAATATCCTGTATAGTAGGTGATTTAGAAAATACATCTGTCTACACAAAACCTACTTATTGATAAAAAAAACTAATTTAGATAATATAAGACTATTTATAGAATTTTCTATTAGCAATTCAAAACAAAACTATCAATTATTTATGGTTTTGGTTTCAATGAAATATCTTTATAGCCCTAAAATAAAACGGGAATACATTAACATAGGAAATCCTATCCTTACTTCCCGCTACTTCTTAGGCCTACCATGTGAACATGTCATTCAGTGGTGGTGCTAGGGATTTTTCATGTACCAAGTTCGGCTTCGGGGCTATTAACATTATACTCTATAGCAATAATAGTCGGACATTTTTTGGTTTGCATACCCCAGATCTCAATTTTCTTCATTTTTCTACCACCAAAAATGTTATTAAATTCAATTATATTGGAAAATAAACGAACAGAATCACGAATATGCTCAGAAAACATAAACTGAACATAATTTTTTGCACCAACAACTATATTTTAAAAATCAGGAAATCAGACATAAACAAAATTGATCGATTCATAAAAGGGGGCATATACCAACTAACTTGTGAATGTAACTCAATTTATGTCGGCTAACTGGCCGTAACTTTCTAATAGATATCATGAACACTCAAGTGACTAGAATAAAAACTAATCTAAATGTTCTCCTCATCTATCTAATATAGGACATCAATTTACATCTATAAACACATTTGAGAAACTTATATACAACTAAAATTAACACAGCTGAAATTATTTTAATTCAATCTGCCGTTCTAAATAAAAAACAGACCTTTAAAAAACAAACTACTTTCAAAAATCAAACTCTTATAAAACCCCATAAAAAAACTTCCCCAACACACCAAAATTAATAATGTATAAAACCAAACCAAACCAAACCAGACCAGACCTTCTTTCCACAGTAGCTGAGACCTGTTCGGGCCAGAGTCGGTAAGATTAGATATTAACAACTTTACTTATCATCAAATCTTTTTCTAACCATATTATTTCAATTACAATATTATCTCTTGCAAATTATTATTTTCTCACTAACAATAAAATTAATATAAAACAGCTTTAGGTATCTATCATTCAGACAACTTAAGTTGTGTTAACTACCCTCATATTATTAATGCAGTACATTTAATCTGTGAAATGAATACTCTAGCAATCCAACCAATCCCATCTTAACCCACCAAAAACTGTCTCAGTCATGCATTTATTCCACTCAGTCGCATTACAACACTGAATGGAATAACATCTACCTCAATGAAACAACATGGTGACAATAAATAGTGATAAACTTTAAAAAAAACGCAAAATTTAAATAATTTTCTTAAAATATTACATTAGATAGAAACGTTTATGTTAAATAATACTTCATGGATAAGAAAAATTAAGCAAATTACTTTAAATGCATACATTTGGTCTTCTATAAAAATTAGAAAAGTTGTTTTAATAAATCACATATTCCCTGAAAGATATTGAGAAAGGTTAATTTTAAGCTAAATATAAGGGTTGCTCTAGTGAGGTAGGTATTAGGAAGGTGTAGTTTAGAGATAGTGTACCTACATTTGCTTCAGAAGAGAGTGATAGATCATTTATTATTAAATACCAACATCAATACACTATGCAAGGATTCGAACCCCGACTCTTCCATGATTGGCAAACTAGAATAGGTGAATCTTGCATTTAGCCCACGTATACACCAATGTGAGAAACAAGGGATATAAAAAACTTAAACTAAGGAAGGGGATAAACACCAGCATAACGTAGAGAGGGTGGGGAAAACCCAATGTAGACAGTGAACACTTAAACTACCTCCGCGTCATCGGTATTCAAGTACGATCCGAATTTAACGCTCTAAACCACCCGTCCACACAGCTTGAATAGTACAAATAATGTAAGGCTATGTTTTGAAAATTGTAATAATTCTTGCCGTGAAGTTGTTTCAAACGCTTGTCAATCCATCATTTTAATCAATCCAGCCCCCACAATGTAAATTAAAATATCTACATTTTATGCAAAACATGGCCGGTCCAATCAATGTATATGTAAATATAAGTAAAACGTTCATCGTGACTGTTCGTAAGAGCGTGATGATGAGTCATCGCTCTGAGAGGAGAGAGAGAGAGAGAGTATAATGTAGTAAATATGAGCCATTACATATGTGTTCGTAGTGAGAGAAATCATTGTTGGACAATATCTGGTTTCAGAATCAAATATCAAATAGAGAACTCATAATGCATTTATAAAATTCAAAAATAAAAACTTAGGAAACTTGATTCAAAAATGTTTGGCCCCATTTACCTAATTTCTAGATGTAAAATGGATGTGATTTAAAGTAGACGTCCATTATATTCCTTTTATTATAAGTCCCTATTTAAATATTTGTTAAATTTTTATAAAGAGAAATAATGTTAGTTTTTTAATCTTTCATAAAGAAATATAGTAATGAACAATTTAGTAAAGACTACCTTGGTAGAGCCATCCGGGTTTCGAATTCTGACCTCGTCATTGACAAACAAGTGCAGACGAAACTGACGTATTGTAATAATATATATTTTACCATTCGTAACATTCCAAATCAAAAGTTCTCACACTTAATATAGTTCAGCTAATGGATAATTTTATAATATTAAATTTAATGAATCCATATGTGCTATAAATGTTCTCTTCTGGTTTAACAAACATGTTTTTTTACTATTCTTTTATTTTTTGTTGACAAGACTGTGTTGCGTTTGTTTTTCTTTATCTCGTTTCTAAAAGCTGACGAAATAATGGTGGGTTCTCATGAAATTGGAAGATTCTAGAAGCCTTCTGTCTGACTAAACAAGAAAAAGGGCTCTTCCGACTTCACTTGGCCTGCAACCCCGCTGTAGCTAAGGTCCATGGCGTCGTTAACTTCCAAAGTTCAAACTTTCAAGTTGCCCCGTGTTAAAAACCTTTACATTCCGACTGTGATACATATCGTACAATAAAGTGTCGTTCCGTTTGAATAAATCAAACATAATATATAGACTTGTGTTTCCATTATAAAATACGACCTGATGTTCAAATTGTGTAAAACTACGGTTACACGTAATTACCTATTGCTAATCCCATGGAGGAAATCGTGCAGGCATGAAAAGAGAACCCGAGAAAAGTAAAGTCACAGTTATAATTTCCGGCGTGTAGGCGTGAGGTGAAGAAAAAGTAATGCTACAACTTTTGCCCTCACGATGCGGCTTCTACTTCTAGTCCGAAAGAGAGAGATTCATGAACAAAACACGCTGATGCCTAAGTGTGTTTCTGATTTGGTTAAGATCTGCAAATTATCTAGACATACACGGAAACAGACAAACACATTCACCACATCTGTTATATTTCATATCGAATAAAAATAAATTAAAATGAATATTTCAAACAAAGTAAAATGATCTCGGAGATAACAAATTCCACTTTGATATGCAACCAGGAACAGTAAGTTTATAGAAAATTTAAACACTTTATGGCGATACATTTGAAGATTGGTTTTATGTTAATAATATTAATTATTATTCTGTTTCTTATTATTATATTAAACACACTTTAAATATATGCCTTTGCTGCATAAAATTACCTGCCATGAATATATTGGGGTTTGAATTCTGTCATGTTGAACAAAAGATGGCTTTTACAAGTCAGTTATATAAAAGGTTTTCCCCTCCTCTATACATGCAAATATACACTTTCATAAACAATTAACTAACTTATCCGTATTTGGTTAGATTATTTATTAATAAGTCGTTTATAAACTTAGTTTTACGTTTGAAAAAAGTTAAGTTTAATCACCATTCATAATTTGTGTCTGAACCAGTATATTAATATAAACACAAACAAATGGCTCACAACTGGTAAACAAACTTCTTAGGTGCATTTCAAACAGCAGTTTCTTATCTTCTCAAGAGGACATTAGTTCACAACCCGCATGTTATCTTAATGGGGATTCATTAGTGCTAAACTCAGCAGGGCTATATTTAAATGTACACGTAGTGCTAAGTCTGGCGCTTGTGTGTTGGCTATCATCAACTTATACTTGTTTACATAAAAAAAAATAGCAAAGACAGTTGTTAATAATAATTGCACCAGTATTTGCTTGGAACTATGAAAAAAACCTTGACTAAACTAAATCCAGAGAATGATTTTTACTGGGTGTAATTTACGTGCATTTTTATAAAACACTGATTATATCACGACTAACACACTAGCACAGAAAAACATACGACAATTTAACAACTATAAATCTTCGACTATACCGGGAATTAAACCTGGGACCCTTACCTAAGTTTGCACACGAGCTATAGACTGTGGTAACCCCGATCTGATTATTACTGGTGACAAAGTGTGATGAGAGTAAAACGCCTTAGATAGCTCAGCCACCCCGGTGGATAGGTGGGTGGTTTCCTCCCCCAAAAGTATATTATGGTATAGTACATTGTTGGTGCATACAAAATATAATGTGTGAGTGTTTAGGTTCATTGTTGTGTTAAAAATATCACTCACACAGTTTAAAGCCATTGGTAAGCACAAATCTACTAATATTCTACTGAGTAATCAGTCTGTCATTGTGTCATTAGCTAACTCTACTTTGCCCTTTCACTCAAAAACCTCTAGACCTACTGAGCTGAAATTTCTCATGGGCATAACTCAATCGTTCGGTTAACATACAAGATTATTAGAATTAATTATAGCGCTTAACCCAAAACACCAACCCCTCCTCCCCTTCCCCCTAGTACCATCACATGTGTCTCCGGAACCGCTGGGGCCAGGGAGTCAACCTTTGGGTGAAAGGACCCTCGGGCGCTATACTTTGAACACCCCATCCCCTCCAACCTCACCATCCCCAGACGTATCTTTTAAACCACTGGGGATAGGGGGTCACCTAAATTTAACAATAAACTTTCAATATTTAATTACTCATAAAAATGTGTATCCATCAGTAAATCAAGAAATTGATACATGCTAATTACTGACATAAAACACATACATGTACCATTAGTGTGTACTGTAATCAAAGAAATAAAACACATACATGTACCACTAGTTAATACTGTAGTCAAAGAAATAAAACACATACATGTACCACTAGTTAATACTGTAGTCAAAGAAATAAAACACATAATTTTATTCAAATAGATGCTTTATATATACAAATAGACGCGTAAATTGAACTTAGGAACCTTTGATTAGATACAAAAATGCAATTACTAGTTTTCGAAACAAAGCACTTTCTTTTTTGACAGTTATAAAACTTGAGAATATAATTTTAGTATATTAATATATCAACTCATACGATTTGCATGGATAGTATCAATGAACATACCTGTAAAATAACCCTAGTAACACAGTAAAATATTTACTATATATGCTAACCATAAAAGAAAATTGTTTGTATTTTCTACAAATTCTTACCTACAAAAATCATACTGAACATATAAACAATAAGTGTCTGATAGTTAAATTCCTTTTCTATATCCATCCACATTTATCAAATAAATGTTATTTTCCTCTTAAGTAATATTATTTTGTTTCATTTTCTCGACAAACGTAAGTCCTATCATCTTTCTATCTTCTGCTACCAATTGAGACAAGCCCGAGAGAAATGAGAAGTGGTCTATGGAATTTAAGTTGATCACAAAGGAAAACAAACAGCCGATACTCGAGCAAACGCTTGTACATAATTCAAACTCTAGCTAGCAAAGCTGCTATACAGTTAATAATTCATCTAGGAGTAATACCCAGAAAGTGAGGGTTAGAGTTTCTCATTAATATTCAAGCCAGTCAAGCAATGGTAGTCTCATTTCTGCGATAAGCGACGGCTTATATTTTCACGTGTGTGTGTTTGTGCGATGTGTTCACTGTTCACACGGTTGGGAAATATTATTTTATGTGCTTCTAGATTCATGTGACTCCGTGTACCATATGGATACTATGAATAATATAGCACTTTTGATGCTAAGAGTTTTGACATTTCAAAGAAATATTAAAATGTATCAACCTGAGTCATCAAATATTAAAGTGCCATTAGATAAGATTGCCTGATGCCATATTTTTTATTATATATGGTGTGGCCGTTTTATTGTTTGGAGATGTCATTTGAGCTCATGGAAATGTATGTATTTGTTGTTGGTACAGTTGGCATCGCTTACCACCCGCTTCCTTCTCTCTTTCTTGTTAAGTTGCCACAGGCAGTCTTCACTTAATGTTAAGACGTGTCGAGTTATTGTTAACGCAGTGTATTATTATTTAGCACCGCGTCTTACTACCCGTTCGGGTTATACGCTTAAGTACTAATTACGCTAATGGATTAGGAATTGGGAAGGTTGAATAGAGGAAGTGAACCCGCATTTGCGTGGAGGGAGAGTGGAAAACCATTTAGGAAAAACCACCCTCAGTTCACCCGACCGAGATTCGAACCTCGATCTCCCCGTCCTTGGCAGCCGGGCTCAACATGACTAGCGCGTTAGCCAACTACGCCACCGAGGCGGGTTAAACGCAGTGTACATGAACGCGCACATACGGATGTGGTATCGAAAGAAAAGTATCGATATCGTACTCATTAAAAGTATCGGAAGAAAAAATATCGATACCGTACTAGTATCGAAAGAAAAGTATCGATATCAGTAAGTGTCGGTATCGAAACGCACATAAATTTTTCAAATTGTCTGCTTCGTCTGCTTGGGGCACCCTAGAGTTGACTAAGTTCATTGAGCTTTACATAAGCTTCTTTTGCTTAGTTTATGATGACCTTGCTCATTGCTAAAGGAAGGGGTAGTAGACTTGTCGCCAGGTCAGGCATCAGGCTGTATTGATAAATAAAGATGAAAGAACAGCTATGAATTGTATTGAGCTAGAAGATATTGAATGCTGGAGTTTCTTCCTGCTTGTCATAGAGAAAATGAGTGAGAATTTAGTATTAGTGTTATTTGTTCTTCCTCCACAGTCCACCTTAGTAAACATCCCAGCACCGGTGAATGTTGTTTCTTTCGATATCGGAGTGGGAGCACTAATATCAGTAAAAGTATCGGTAAAAAGGTATCGAGTAAAAAGATACTAGTATCGAAAGAAAAATATTGATTTTAGTAAAGTATAGATACTTTTTACACATCCCTAGCCGCACATGGACATGAGCCGTTTTAACTAGTCGGTGAGATTAAGATTTGTTGAAAGTGCGTGAGCAGTTTCAGTGCGATGCTAATCGTGTGTTGTGTGCCGTGAATCGTTTATAATTATTATATTTATTAATTATCATATTATTGTTATTATTAGCATTATCAGCTAGACTTTGCTTTATTGAATTATACCTAAGGAAAACGTGACATCCACTGATCCAGTCAACCTCATTATATTAAGTTTCTCTTGTTGCTTTCTCGCGACCAGTATACCTTTTTCTGTTCCTGGACCACGTCTTTTCTAAAAATCTCACCCTACTTTTATTTTTGTTTCATCACGAACATGAGCTACGATGTAAATGGAGACGAAAGCCAAGGTGACCTTTTTTTACTAACAAAGCTATTATTTTTTTAGTACCACGTCTTACCACCCGTTCGAGATATAGGATCGTTATTAATTACCTCATTATAGTCCATCCCATTTCCCTTGTTTACTTCAAGGGTGCTCCTCCATTTTATTGTATTTAATAACCGAAACCGTACCCCCACTCTCTATTTTTTAATAGAAACCTCTAAATATATTTCTTCAGTGACTATTATATATGATAAACAATTCTTTACACCTTTTAATACGTCAACTTTGTAACGCACTGATTAAATTAGGACACGACTTATAAACTAAAATAACCTAAGACAGCATTCTTAATACTACGAACCAGACCTAATCTATGTGTAACACATTAGTTTTCAGTGCACCATAAAGGTGTACCCCATTTAATTTAGTCCAATTCTTCAAATAATTGAACTCATATATTTCTGTTATGCTCAGTACCCCTTTTAAAAACATAATTTCTTAAGATTGGACAGATTTTACTAACTGCCGATGTAGGGAACGTTCAGGAATCATATCCACTAAAATGTAGAAATATTATGGTAGAATGAAAGGAAAAATTATTTGGAAATTGATTTTTTTTTTCTATTTCTTTTGTCACAACTTACTACTATCGGTAAGGGTCATACGCATATCAACTAATTATAATAATGCGTTAGAGATGAGGAAGGTTTAAATTTAGAGAAAGTGTTTACGCATTTTTGGGGAGGGAGAGTGATGAACCATTTATGAAAACCCCCCCTCAATATACCAGATTGTGTTTCTAGCCCCAATTGCCCCGTCATCAGCAGTCTAGTCTATTGTGAGAGTGACGTCTTAGACCACTTGACCACCAAAGCAGGTGTGGGCTAGTTAACCAGTTGTATAGTATAACACTACATTTGAGCCCCCAGACGAGACTCCACGTACCCACTGGGGGAGGGAGCAGAAACAAATATAATTATAGTAAATCAGGTGAATGGGGGCTAAGGGAGGGTGAAGGGATGATGTAAATATGGCCACAGCTCAGCATCATCCAGGATAGATTAGTATAAGATACTGGCCTCCATAATATCTGGCCACGCGGCCAGGTGAATGAGTGGTCGAGATTCAAATATCATATGGATGTAAGTTACCATCAGTGGTCTTACAAATCTGAGTTATTACTGTGGTTTTCACATCCTCTCTCAACGCTAATGCTAGATATATTGCTATAGAATACCCTCCTCATTCTTAACTTTTAGATTAAGTTGTCAGTAATTTCAGTTTTAAACTTATTGATACAAAAAATAACCTGTCTAAAAGTGACAATGAATTATGCAGGAGAAATATTTTATTTAAACCTCACCCTCACTTTTGTCTGTAATGGCTCACAATTTCTCATCTTAAGGTTGGGTGCTAGTGAGCGCGAATTTAGTGCGCTAATTTTGCAGTATTTATAGCATAAACATTTTTTGAATAAAATAAATCAAATGTTTCTTCTATAAAAACATAGAGTTTAGTTTTCTGCACGTGCTAATCTCAACAATTTTTGAATATCTGGCATGAGCATGGTGGAATTTGGTGACAAACTTTTTAAATTAAGAGAAGAAGTTGTCATTAAATTCCAGGACACATCAGACAGATATTCAAGGATTGTTGAGATTAGCATGTGCAGAAAACTAAACTATATGTTTCTATAGAAGAAATATTTGATTTATTTTGGCCAAAAATGTTTATGCTGTAAAAACTTCAAAAATACTTCCCTAAACTCACGCTCACTAGCACCCCATCTTAAGCAGATCATTTCCCAGGAAATTACAATACAGATAAACTAATAATCTGGTTGTAAGAAAATAAGGCCCTGCCAGACTATCTACAGTGATATCTGTCCACATATTAATCAATAATATTCGATCTCTATGGTTTAAAATTATGATTTAATGGGGATTTCCCTCAGTTCTCAAATGAATGTTGTGAAAATAAATGAGTCCGTCTCCAGAAGATACTACAACATCCGTTAACAATACATGTGTATGATGTTTAGTGCTAGAGCTCTCTGTAGATGGTGAGGATAGAGAGAGGCTTCTCCTGAGAAATTAGTTCTCTGCTCGTTCCATGAATATAAACCACTTGGTCCACAATGTCTTCGTACATTTCAGGAGTGCTTGTTGTTTTAGGTCTTACACGATGTGACGATGAAGGAACACTCTAAACAGTGACCATTTCCACTGACTGCATTCTCAACCAGAATTCAAGGAGCAAGAGATGCTTCTGGCTCAGAATAACAAACTCGATTCCACGTTCCTTACTGATATCGAAATAATCGAGAATCGTTTTTAATATCACGATTTGTAATACCTCTATTTTTATCCCTTAAATCATGAAAGTGCTGGTATTTTAACGTAACTGCAGTGTTTAGAATTGGGTAACTTTAAATGTTCTCCACTTTTAGTTATTCTGCCGTTTCGTTTGGACACCCGCAAACTTCAGATATATTCTCAACATAACTTATGTGTTCTAGTGATCTTGCGTTAATTAAATATAGCCGTTTAATTTAAGTATTTGAGCTACTAGGCACGTTGTTTGGGTTTTTACAACAGCATTATGGAACGCTATAATAACAATAACTTGTTTGAATGTGATTTTGGATGCAGGTAAAAGTATTGATTTTGTAAATGTTAAGGAATCGGAATTTAAAAAATTGAGATTAAATTCATAGAACTAAAATCTAGAAAAATTAGTAATCGGTACATCTCTGCTTCTGGGTAACGGAGACACATCCCTCTGGTAATTTCTAGGATACAGCCATTTTAAAAAAATGCACCAGCCATCTTTGTTTGTGTGCTGTCTCCATCGCTTTACAACAATAAAACCAAGATATAAACAAACTAATAGTCTACTCTGTGTAACAGTACTTTAAATAGCACAACTTAAACAATTAATACAATACAAATTAAAATGTATTTCAGATAATATTCTGATTAATTTATTGGTCTAATTAATAACAATACAAGACATTGTAATTGTTGTAATACAGTGTTCTATTGGATAAAGTAGTTGTACCAATTAGTCTTCAGTACGTTAGGAGATTGAGAAAAAACAACAAATATTTATTGAAATCAATTCAGATGGGCTGCATTGTTTATTTATGAGATTGTAGTAGCACTTATTTTTTGGGGATGTTTAATACCATTTAAATTTCAACAAACGTGTAGATAACGTGTCATTTTAGACTCGTTCAAACATTTTAGTTGGACACTGTGGCAATATTAAGGAATAAAAAAAGACATAAAGAGAAAAACATATCAACGAAAGAAGTTGAAAAGATTAGCAACTAATAGGTGAATAAATTAAAAAATAAATATCTTTGTTATTGTATGTGTTTTGAGAGAGAGAAGAGAGTGACTAAAACCACGTGATCAAGATATGTGATAGCAACAGAAATAGTTGTTTATACAGAAAGCACTCCAAATCCTTTTCTGTAAATCCTGATAGCTTTGTTATTACTTGTTACTGCTGTGTTCTCAAGTAGAAAAAGTTTTCATCCGCTATTCTTATATCATCTCATAGCGAAGTTCTAAATTTAAATAATTTTTAAAAGGTAATCATATAATGAGTTATATGCTACTAATACAATATTTAAAAAGTATTTACCTAGCCATGAATGCGTGTTTGTATAAAGCAAGTAAATGTTAATACAGATATTATGGAGAGTTCAAAGTGCTATTTAGGGTTTAGGAGTGGAAAGGTGCTCGTCAAAACAGTGTCAACCATATTCATATCTCAGGCAAAACATTTCCGATATTTCTTTAGAAAATTTGTTCCTCCACTAAAATAAGCCGTTTCTGGGATAAGGTTAATCTTAAATTATGGGTGAAGTAAAAAACCTTCCACCACTAAATCCTAACATATTTGAATAGTGAGAACCCTTGTATTTTTCTATCTAATCTCTGTACAATTTATTACTTAATTCTTTGAATGAAGTCCTCCTCACATGATACAAAAACGCTATTACAGAAGATTCCAGTGCTGTTGCAATTTACTCCATTCATGGAATATCTTTTTCAAACACAAACAGTAAGAATTTTTTAGCGTATTAGTCACAAATTGTATTTTTGTCATAACAATTTCCAAATTAATAATATTAAATAGAATTAGAATATATTATTCTCAATAAATAAATACTCTTCTATAGGCCAAAATACACGTGGTTTTATAATATTATTCTACACGTATCGCTCTAGTTCCACTCTAAACTTGCACTATAGACTCTTATAGACACTTACCATCTTCTTATAACCCAATAGTTTTCCCGTTAACGCTGGCTATTTTACCTAGCAGATTTTTCATCGACAGCTCCGTCACTTCTATGAAAAACACATATTATTACTATTATTATTATTATTATTACTATTACCATTACTATTATTATTATTATTATTACCATTATTATTATTATTACCATTATTATTATTATTACCATTATTATTATTATTACCATTATTATTATTATTATCATCATCATTATTATTATTATCATTATTATTATTATTATTATTATTATTATTATTATTATTATTATTATT
>CABFWB010000744.1:218337-232456 GCA_902151455.1 Timema bartmani
TCCCTGATGCATTTAGTAAAGACAATACAAACAACAAAGTAGAATTTTAAATCACTTGTTTTTCACAAACTATGAAAATTAACATGTGTCTAGTTTTACAAGTTTACAAATATATCACATCATAAGTCTCATCACAATTGTGTGGGAAAGCCAATCATTTTGTGGTGGTTGTGTCAGCTGTCATGACCAACGCCTGCCAAGTCTGAAATGGATATATTTTACACTAGGTTAGAAATATTTAAAGTAATACATGATATGTTGTCTTATTAGAAACTTTTTTCTTTTGATTTTACATAGGTATAATATGTTAAAGAAATTATGAGAACAATGCAAATGTATTTTTAAAAGAAAATACGGGTCCCATTTATATGTGGTGGCGTTTTAAATTTGTAGAGTAGGTAGCTCGACTTACACACCGACCGGTCTTGAAGTATACAGCACTTTGACATTTATGACGTCGAAAACTGAAATTATGTCAGTTCAACACTTCCACATATAAACTTATAATATTGGGTGCACGTACAACGTTTGGTAAATATTACATTAAATGGAGACTAAGATATATCTTAGTTTGTATATCTAATTGACTGGATTGTGTTGCAATCGCCGAGACAATGTTAAGTATTTGAGAAAAAAAGTATGAATAAAACTGTATGATATGTAGACTTATTTGATTTTATTAGCATTTATAAATCACGATAAATATTATTTTGTAAGCTAATTTTCATATAGTGGGAACTTCCTCTTCTGTTCTGTACAGTATTAGTTAAAATTTACTGTCATAGCTTATTGTTTGTGTAATTGCGAATATTTATATTTATACTTTAAAGCGTTGGCAGAATAAACTAAGTTAGCTCTATTCAAGTTATTTGCTAAACTATTTGCTCTTGCTAATATCATCTTAATTTAAGGATTGGCGTTGTATATTTCAACATAATTTAATAAACATTAAGTTACAATACGGTACTACCACACGTTATTGGTTTTTAGACAAATAAAGAGTCAAAGAAAGGAATATTATAGTTATTGCCCATGGATCTAGAATAAGACGGTCTCTGGTGTATTCTCACACACAAACATTCTTCTTTTTATAAAAGTCTATCTTAAATAGCTCATAATCTTCTATTTAATGTTAAGCGCACCACAGATTTGGATGACCGTGACCATTAAACATGTGGGATTTTTTTAAATGTATTTTTAAAATTATTCACCAACATTAGAACTGTAATTGCTAAAACATCTGGAAACACAAATATTTTCTCAGCGTTTTATCAAGATATTGTAAAATTGTTATTTTTACCATCTTTATATATATATATAATATTTAAATAAGCTATAATATATAGCATAAACGAAAGATAACAAACGTGATATACTCATACTACTACTCTCAAACTATCAAATAAATCAGATAAATCACAAAAGAAATAAAAGTTTTTCAAGGCAAAACAAATTAAACTAATAAATAACAATATATGCTGAGAAAGTGGCTGTGTAGTTGACCAGACCCCGAGCACGGTGTTGCCAAACTTCAGTATTATGGCATGTTGCTAAAGTCAGTCATGGATGGTTATATAGCATATATAAGTTTATGCCTAGTTTTAATCATTTAAGATTCGGCTCCAATCAAATTCCTTCATAATTTTATTTTGCTCTGGATGACATTGGCCTTTTCTGTTAGATTTTTTATCCGTACATAACTAATTTATCCACATCTTCCTCGAGGGAGGACAGCTAAATACTTTGAGATAAAAATAAAGAGAAAAGGACCAGTTTGGAACTTAATGTAAATGTTTTCATAGGTTTGTCCAAGTGGTTTAAATGAATGTTTTTAGACTACATTTATGTTTAAATTATTACCTCCACCTTCACCATATTATGCTCACTTTAACATTTTTACTTTATTTAGACCCGTCAGAGATATAAGTATTGTGATCGTAAAAAAAAAATTTAACCTGAGATTTTTGCTATGTGTTTCTATTTCATGACCTTCGGAAACCAAAAATGTGTTTTTCGTGATTCCGTCTGTCTGCATCTTAGCTAAGAGCTAAAAACATTACACCGATTGGGCTCAAACTTGGTATCTGGGGCTTCATAAAGTTTCCCTTAGGGCTTCTTAAGGTTTGCCGAGGATTTTTTTAAAAAATTGGATATCTAGCCCCAAAATAAATTGTAATTTACGTAAGGACAAAAAAAAAAGGAAAATCTATTTTATCTAAATCCTTTTAAAGATTTTGCTTACTTTTTTTTATCTAGGTACTATTTAACACTATAAGCGAAATGGCGGTACTCATTTCACATGAAAATGAGTTTTAGGGAATTTTACATAAAAAGAAATTTCCGATTTTATCATTTCTCCACAACTATTTGAGATACGAAATAATCTATCATTGTAGAGTTGTAGTACTATAAAAATTAGAAAATCTTTTAAATATATATTATATTTGTACAAAACCAATAGGTTTTAACTATAATTATATATGTATATATAGCTGTATAAATATATATATATATGTATATATATATTAATATATATGTAGAGGTCTTTGAAATGTGAAATTAATTGTTATGCTCTTTAATGGACAGAGATTATCTTCTTTTCTCAATTATTCTGTAACAATGTATATTATTTCTTTTATGCTCTTTGGTTGAGGGTTTATGCAAGTGTTTTTTATTTCGTTTATAAAAATCTAAATAGTTTTTAGTAGATGTATATATTTTAAGATAAAAAAGAAAGTGTGACATTTATTCAATGTTATCTCTATTAATAATTAATGCTAAAAATTGTCAATACTAAATTTTACAAACATAAAAATAAAATATGACTTAACTAAACACAGTTTTTTTAGTTTAAAGTGATAATATTAAAATTATTAATTGAGGGCCGTACCCAAAATCTTGTTTTGGTGTTTATTCTACCTTGAGTGTCTCGGGGTGTGGTCCTCAAACAGCAAATGACAAAACATTATTTAAACAGAATAGCCCTTTTGAAGAGTTTTAAAACCATAATTGTGTCCATAAGGGCTATACATCCATAAGACTCCATAAGCTATTAGTCTGGGTATTGAGGATGAGTCAAAATTACATTATTAATAAAATTTCAGGTAAATATTGAACCCCCAAAACTATCAATAACCCCCCTCCCCCTTAGTACGACCTTGAGTTAAAATATAGTCTTTTTTCAATGTTGATATATATGTCTACATATACATATACATATATGTATATACGCATATATATGTAAGTTCCTGCTAAATAATTGAAATAAATTATTGGTACAGAATAAGTTTGCCTACGAAATGGTTACGCTTCATTTTTTGGGCATTATAACCTTAAAATTACAAGCCGGACAAGACCATATAAGTACAAAAAAACATCTGATACAAAAATTTGTTTTTTGAAAAATAATGACCATTTGTAAGTGAGGAACATTTGGGGAATAAAACAGCTCAGTTCATCCGGCAAAGATTCAAACCCTGATCTACCTGCTACAAGTTAAATATATTAAGAGGTTAGAGCTGAGGAAGGTGGTTATAAAGGGAAGTGTACCATCACTTGTTTGGAGGGAGAGTGGGAAATCATTAGAACAATAGCATCAAAACACCCACCTGGGATTAAAATCCCGACCCCTTCTTCAACAGCCAACCAGAAAAGCCTGACGTTTAGTCCGCATGGCCAGCAGTGCAGATATACGCCAATGTGTGATAGCTTTCTTTTAAGGTGGGAGTGTAGGAGACGCGAGCTAAGAGCAGTTTTAATATCAAAACTTTTTTGGTCATAAATACATATTAATTCTTCAGTTGGTGGTCTAGGGGTAAGGTGTCAGACTTCTGTGCTGAGGGTCCGGGGTTCAATCCTCGGTCCCGGCACAGATTTATCTGATTGCCAAACCCTTCCTTCACCTCTGACAAGATGTGTATTAATCACAACTTGTGAATGTCTGGAATGCCAGGCCTCCACCGTGGTTCGGATTCCACGTTAAACTGTAGGTCCTCCATTTCATCTCACAATCACCCTACCATTACACATTAGCGTAAGTGCGTACAACCCAAACGGGTAGTAAGACGCGGTGCTAATACTAATAATAATAATAATAATAATAATAATAATAATAATAATAATTCAGTACAAACGTATAGTTTAGTTTTCTTCACATGACGGTATCAACATTTGTTGATTATCTGTCAAGGGTGTCCTGGAATTTAATGACCAACTTTTTCTCTTCTTAAGAAAAGTTTCTCATTTAATGCTGCTATGCTCATGACAGATATTCAACAATTTATGGTTGATTTCACCATGTTAATGAAATTAAACTCTATGTTCGTACTTGAGCAATACTTGATTTATTTTGGCCAGAAAAATTGTCTCTATACAATTTGCAAAAACGCTGCCCTTAACTCAATTTCTGTACACTTCCATCTTAAGACGCTTGCACAAAGTGCGCCTGAAAGAAGCAGTCCCGCAGTGATGTAATTACATGTCTAGAGTTATGGCACATCGATAAATTATTGAAAAGTCTCAATTTATTAGAAACAGAGTGTTATGGTGTTAAATAAATCCAACTACGTGACTGCCATTTATTGAAAAGTAATACCGCGACCAACTTTCTATCTCTCTCTAACACACACACACACACAGACCCAGAATATATTTGATTTGAACTCTTTGGACGGACATTGATTCAATAACAGGTCCTAGATCACTCAAATCCGATAGAAAGTTACCATCGCATTAACTGGCATATTTATTTAGGGGCAGTGTTCCATTTCTGTGCGTCATACGTTCGCATAGCTTGCGTCGGATTCCATGGCAGCGGTATTCAATTAAATACCTTGTACACACACTCACAATAAAACTGAACCTAGTTTGTTTTTCGTGAATTCGCTGTGGTATTGAATAGTTATACAAAACAAATTAATCCACCCTTGAATTCGAACCAATATTAGTGTGTTAATGAGTAGAATATTTAGGTCTGACCCGCCTCGGTGGCGTTATTAACTAACGCACAAGTTTTGTGTTGAGCTATAGCATAGTGGAAATCAACAAGTTATGATTGTTACCTTGCAGGATGAGCTATTGTACACAAATATTAGTGTATATCCCCTTTTTTCACTTGATTAGTGGTAATAAAATACATGTCGGATAATTCAACATACTCATAAAACCAACAAGAGATACATCTAAACAAGAGATATATCCAAACAAGAGATATATCTAAAACTTTTCTACAAGATTAAACATTTAAAAAATTCACGATACAGTACATATTGCTAAAGGGCCACGGCCAGTCAAGTAACGAATGTTAATATACAAACCAACCGTTAGTCTACAGCTATTGTTTTTAACGTGATTGCACTTGCATGGTGAACATTTAGAGTAGAGAAAAGTGATGTTACAAAACATGTCTAGATTGTGCCGTTAATTAGTTTGTGAACACCCACTTCAGTGTCCGCAAGATCTAAGACGTCACTTTAGTTAGTTTTTAAACACCCACTTCAGTATCCACAAGATCAGGGACGTCACTTTAGTTAGTTTGTAAACACCCACTTCAGTATCCACAAGATCAGAGACGTCACTTTAGTTAGTTTGTGAACACCCACTTCAGTGTCCACAAGATCAGGGACGTCCCTTTAGTTAGTTTGTGAACACCCACTTCAGTGTCCACAAGATCAGGGACGTCACTTTAGTTAGTTTGTGAACACCCACTTCAGTATCCACAAGATCAGAGACGTCACTTTAGTTAGTTTGTGAACACCCACTTCAGTGTCCACAAGATCAGGGACGTCCCTTTAGTTAGTTTGTGAACACCCACTTCAGTGTCCACAAGATCAGGGACGTCACTTTAGTTAGTTTGTGAACACCCACTTCAGTGTCCACAAGATCAGGGACGTCCCTTTAGTTAGTTTGTGAACACCCACTTCAGTATCCACAAGATCAGAGACGTCACTTTAGTTAGTTTGTGAACACCCACTTCAGTGTCCACAAGATCAGGGACGTCCCTTTAGTTAGTTTGTGAACACCCACTTCAGTGTCCACAAGATCAGGGACGTCACTTTAGTTAGTTTGTGAACACCCGCTTCAGTGTCCACAAGATCTGAGACGTCATGTAGACCGGATTGCCGATGACGAGAAACTTGGGATTCTATCTTGGTAGGGTGTACTGAAGGTGTTTTTCCTAAATTATTTTTCAATCTCTTTCTTCGCGTGAATGTAGGTACACTTCTTATAAATTAAAGCTTCATCATCCCTTACCCACCGTCGTAATTAGTACATTCCGTATAGCCTGAAGAGGTAGTAAGACGTGGTGATCAACAAAAGTGTGGTCATAGCTTAGTGATTTATAACACCTCTAATATATAAATTGGAAAGCCCGTTTCCGTTAATATAAATTACGAGAAAATGGCTGAACAGATTTTTACTAAATGACATCTCATTTTAAATTTTTGGGCTCCAGGATACCGGAAAAAATATTAGCCTGAAAAAAACCAATCATCTTAGCTAATTTTCCATCTTTTCTTTCTATCTGGACAGTGGCTCACCTGTACAATCATTATTTGTTTACATCACCATGACAACAGTGATATGTGTATAGTTGTGTATAGGTAAATATAATATTTATCTTTGGTTAAAATTATAACAGCTCGATTATAACTCGTATGTTTTGGTGCAACTAATAGATTGAGAACTGGAAGAGGGGTCGTTTTAAAGTTATCATCGTGGCATGAAGGGGGGGAAATGTAAGTTTTGATTCAAATTATACACCTAAAGATAAAAATATATATAAAAGGTAATAGCCGTTGACGGTTGAATTTTGAACTAGAAAGACAAGTGACGTTTTATTATATCGAACTTTTCCCAATAAAATGATTAGAATATTATAACAATAATCTGCATTCATCGCTTCAACGATACCCTAGTTGTGGAATGGGGCATTACGACTAGTCTAGTAAGATGCTATATTTAGCTTAGAGTAACGTACAAACCCACAAACTACTGTGTTTAGCCTAGTAAGATATTTATTTGGTACAGTTATCCTGCACTTTTTTTTAATAGACTGATTATATTGGTACAGGGCTTAAAAACTAACTCAAATTGATAACAAACACAACACTGTAAAAGAGGAGGTCCAATTTTCACCAATGATAGATTTTCAGCCTCGTCAGGGATCAAACCTGGAACTCCTAGTTCTATAGACAGATGTAATATCGGCTGAACTGTGTCAGGCACCAATTACGTAATTTAATGGAATTATATCCTTTATTTTATACCAAATTTGCTGATATCAAAATGGTTGATTGTAGATATATATTTAGCGAGCTTGGATACCAACAGATAGGGCTAGGATTAAATCCTGATTATTTGGACTAAGGCTGGCTGTTTTCCATCCTCAATCAAAGTGAACGCCCGTTTAATACAGTTCATAAAGTTCAAAATAATTTTTTTTCTAAACTGAGATTAATATCACATTTATACTGCATTTATTAATAATAAATCCGCTGTATGGCGGTATTTCACTATAATATTTCTTTAGTAGGGGTCAACAAGATAATTATTTCATACATGATTGTGATGAAATGTTTGAGGCCAGCTTTAGTGAAGGCTGTGGCTTACATTACATCACAATTTATTCAAAGTTTTTACAGTAGTCGTAGGGAAAAACGAGTTAACAGCTGCTTTCAATAAGAACTTGAAATTGAAATTCAAAAATATTCAAGCATGGACCAAATTAATTTTTAAAAAGAATCCGTTATTAAAGTTATCCTGTGTGGACTTTGTGTCATAATGATAAGTTATTCTGTTCATATATAACAATTAAACCTTTAACTGTTTCAAATGTTTAAGATTTCGCTAATTTTTTTAAAAAACCTTAACGCATGTTCTGCAGTGTAAATGTTGTATAAAATATCTGTGAAATATAATATAATTTTGTAAAATATATTTGATGGTTTGTCAAAGCTATATCTATTTTATAAAATAACCTTTTTATGTCTGTGAAATACCACTCTTAGTGAAATATTTATGGACCGAGATATTTATTTTCAATCTCTAAAACCATTAGACTCTTAAGGTGGATGTGTAGGAAACGCGATATAAGGCCAGTGTTTTTTTGCAGTTTTTGTAGCAAAACATTTTTCTGACCATAATGAATCAAGTGATGCTTATATACAAACAAAGAGTTTAATTTTCTTCACATGGTGATATCAACAAATTGTTGAATATCTGTCATGAGCCTACTGGCTTTAGATGACACACATTTAAAATTAGAAGAAATAGTTGTCATTAAATTACACATGAGCCTTCTGGCTTTAGATGACACACGTTTAAAATTAGAAGAAATAGTTGTCATTAAATTACAGGACACCCTTGACAGATATTCAAAAACTGTTGTGACTAAAATTAAACTCTATGTTTGTGCGGAAGCAATATCTGATTTATTTTGACCAAAAAATAGTTGTTTTTATATAAAAACTGAATAAACACTTAACTTTTCTTGCGTCCTTAAGCGATGTTTCTCAAGTGCAACCCATACATGGTAGTGTGCACCCCATTTACAGTGAGATCTTACAGTACTACCTTGACTGGTTCCATTATGGTGCAGCCCTGTATTATGAGCTGCACCATAGTTGAAACAAGCACGGTAAGTAAGCTACCTTTCAGGCATAGCTAAATATATATCCAGAGAAAGTTTATATTATTTTTATTATTATTATTATGAGTTGAGTTTTTCAATAATACATTTTAAATGCACTACAGCTAAGTATAAAAAGGCAGGACACAGATTCAGAAAAAATATTTAGACAAATAATTTCATTAGGCTATTTATAGTTAAATCTTGCACTTACATTTAATAAGTAAAACTATTCGTTGGTGATTTAAATGAAATGTCCAAAATAGCGTTTTACAATTGGAAAATGTATTTATTTTATTTTTACCTTTTAATATGTAGTCTTCTTAGATAAATATTATATATCTACTTAAATCCTAAATTATTTGCTAATGACATGCGGCCCACAACTAAGTTTAGTGTTAAAATTGTCACTGTGACCTAAAATGTTGGTAGCCTCTGTTTCATAACCACATTTTTAAACCTCATTTAACTTACTAAGCTCTTTTTATGCCCCATGGCTGAGCTAACAAGTCAACTGTGATATAAATACAAACACAGATCTGAAACCCAATCGTCCCCTAAACGTTTTTCTGTTCCGAAATTGCCCCCGGGGGTGATTAGAATCTGCAATGATCTTGAAATATGAATGGTTCACAATACAGTGCCCCCATTTAGAAACAGATTCAATGGAGATACTGATTGCTTTTGATAGGAACTCCATTCAAAAGCGTTTAAAAATCGATACGAGGGGCAGTGGGAACGATTACGCCGGCCATTCAAATAACAAAGGCTCTACGCTGTGCCTACAACGAATCACCCGTTCCCCCTGAAATCAATGGAGGGTTTGGTTCCTGAAGCTATCTGTAACAAACCTGAATCCCTTGGAAACATCGCTTTCCCACGTAGAACGGAGCAATGGACATGAACATTATGAAATCAAACACTAGTTTGTACTAAAACTAAATTCCAACTTTCACAGGAAGGGTCATTTAGAAAAGATAAACATATTGTTTGCAATTACATTGATAACATTTTAAAATACTATTATTACAATTCATATGTATTGATAATATATATNAAAAGATAAACATATTGTTTGCAATTACATTGATAACATTTTAAAATACTATTATTACAATTCATATGTATTGATAATATATATCAAAAGTGACAGCTGCATATCACATAATCTGACGTATGAATACGTGAAAGTATATATGATAGCTTTTCTGGCTGTTATATATGGTTCTTCCTATGAAAATTGTACTGTTTCTAAAACATCACGTCTGACAAATCAGCTAAGGGTCCTGGGTGCTGTGTTCTCTCTTCCACAATTATGAACTGACAGCTGGGGTACTGAATCTTTAGTCTGTTCTAGAGTTGTTAGTTTGTAAGTCTTATGCTGACTTACTGATTGTATGTATCGCGTCTTGACGTGGTAGTTTAGGGTACGCCAGGAAATGGAAGTTTCTTCCAGGTTTTATAGAAAAACTTTATTTTTGACAAAATAAGTAGATGTATAGAATTTAATTTCCTTCAGCTGATGATATCAAAAAGATAAACATATTGTTTGCAATTACATTGATAACATTTTAAAATACTATTATTACAATTCATATGTATTGATAATATCTATCAAAAGTGACAGCTGCATATCACATAATCTGACGTATGAATACGTGAAAGTATATCTGATAGCTTTTCTGGCTGTTAGATATGGTTCTTCCTATGAAAATTGTACTGTTTCTAAAACATCACGTCTGACAAATCAGCTAAGGATCCTGGGTGCTGTGTTCTCTCTTCCACAATGATGAACTGACAGCTGGGGTACTGAATCTTTAGTCTGTTCTAGAGTTGTTAGTATGTAAGTCTTATGCTGACTTACTGATTGTATGCATCGCGTCTTCACGTGGTAGTTTAGGGCACACCAGGAAATGGAAGTTTCTTCCAGGTTTTATAGAAAAACTTTATTTTTGCCAAAATAAGTAGATATATAGAATTTAATTTCCATCAGCTGATGATATCAACAGTTGTTGAATATCTGTCATGAACAGCGCCATTAGATGAGAAACTTTTTAAATGAAAATAAAAATTGTCTGAAATTCCATGATACTCTTGACAGATATTCAACAACTAATGTTGAGGTCATTGTGGGAAGAAAATTAAACTATGTTTCTACAGGAGCAATATTTTATTTATTTTGACCAAAAAATTGTATATTTAATCTGCAAAATCACTGCTTTTAGCTAGTGTTCCCTACAGTCCCACCTCACCTAACGTACGAGCTATTTGCATGTTTACAGGGAGGGGGTAGGGATGAGAAAGGTAGAATTTATAGGAAATGTACTCTTATTTTAGTAAAGAGTGGTTGGGAAATGGTTCTGAAAAAAATACCCTTATTACGTTGACCGAGATTCGGACCTGGACCTCCTCGTCACTGTGTTAGATGAACTTTTTGGACCGCGTGACAATCGATATGAATTATTTGTTACACGTTAAATTAATATTTTTAAAATAAAAGCATTACAATTAAGAAATTGAGATCAAAAGTTGTTCGACATTAATTGAGAAAAAGTAATTTATTTGAGATCAAAAGTTGTTCGACATTAATTGAGAAAAAGTAACTTATTTAGTTTACCTCTGGACAACAGCAAATTCTTAAAGATTTTCTTTATATTTTTACTACTGTGATTTGCATCATAACCTTAAGGCGGCCACCTCTGTCAGAGAGAAATTATCAATCACTGTCAGGCCTCACGGTTTCAAATACAATAATCTGTGTGGTTTTTTGGAACTACTTCTTTATTTTGTCTAAGCTCCCTTTCGCCATCCATCTACAACGACCATTTGTCATGTCAATAAGAAAGAGGCGAAAGAAAATTATGAAACTTCTTATTTCAAGGTAAAAAGAATAGATCGCTGTCAGTTCTCAAATAACTTTAAAAAAACTGTTAAGAGGTCTAAAAAAATACTGTATTTGTTAGTGGAAGTCAGAATCTAAAGCTCTTTATTATCAAGCCACCCGTCACGGTGGCGTAGTTAGCTAACGTGCTAGTTTCATGTTGAGCTAGACTGCCGAGGACGGGGAGATCAAGGTTCGAACCTCGGTCGGTGAACTGGGGGTATTTTTTCCTAAATGGTTTTCCACTCTCCGTCCACGAATATGCCGGTTCACTTCCTCTATATTCAACCTTTCCAATTCCTAACCCATTAGAGTAATTAGTACTTAAGAGTACAAACCGAACGGGTAGTAAGACGTGGTGCTAAGTATTATCAAGCCTAGTCTTATAAATCGTGGTTAAAAAATCCTTGAAAATAAACTTATGTTACATTTTCAAACAAGAAAAAGAGCCCTATGAGATCTTTATATTTTATTTTGGCGTGAACAATATTTTGAAACAACCTATGGTAGAATTAAATATGCGCGGTAATTTCTCTCTTACCTGGGTGGCCGCCCTAAACTTCACCCAGATATTCTTAATACTGACACTATCATCAACATTACAACTTTAAATGTTACGTTGTTTCCAACATGAGATAGTAAAGACTCTCAAAATAAAATTTAAATTTTTAATATCTCAAATATTTTCAACAAACGGCTTATGAGCCACACATTATTTTTAAAATACAAAATTATAATTATTTTCTCAACTTAGATCTTTAAAATTTATTTTTCCAAACAGTCAACGACTAATAATTATTACTTTAACACAAATATGATAAGCAACAAAAATTAATATTTAAACTTAAAATAATACATCTCTATTTTAATACAATTGATTTTTCAAGTAATTACAAATAAAGATATCTCGTTACAAAATCCAAATGTTTGAAGCTGTAACAATAAACCCATTTGTTTTATTTTTTAATTTAACAAATAGAACTTGAAAGAGAGCATTTGAAAACAAGTTTAATTAACTGTATTAATTCGAAAAGCTCCACAAAGAATAATAGCCTTTTAGAAGGATACTTATCATTCACTAATTGGAGCTGGATTCACATTTTCAAAATTTTAGCAAATAAATTTTGGGCAAAAAAAATGGGAAAAAACCAATATACGGTATCTTTGCATTGATCGTCACCCTTGATATGACAAGTTTTCAACAATTCTGATTCTATTTAGCATCGGATATTTTTAGTATTAAGCATTTTACTGCCCTTTCGAGATAATATTACTTACTCTTATTCAAAGATAAAAGATGCAAAAGCGTAATTTTAAGGTAGTGCATCAGCATTCGTCTGTTTATAAATACATTAAATCTTTAATACTTGTTTCTATAATAGGTTGTCTGTATTAAAAACAAGAAGATTCAGACAGTAACCTATATTTTAGGGCAGATAAACAAAATAATTCAATACTTGCGGCATAGTTATTTCTGAGTTTGTTTTAAGGAATTCAATTACATTTCTAATGATAGTGTGGGTGTTGTATTTTTCAGATATTTATAGATAAATAGCTAGACGTAATCTTTCACGTAGTTTGTGCTGGATGATTTTAAAAGTATAATTAATTTATACGTTTTTTGGCGTCGCTTCTTACTACCTGTTCAGGCTATACGGATATGTGCTAATTACTATAATGAGCTAGGGATGACGAAGGTTTAATTTAGAATAATTGTACCCATATTTGCGTGGAGAGAAAGTGGAAACCCATTTTGCATAAAACCACCCTCAATACACCCGACTGGTATTTAAACCCCGATCTCCCTGTGATCAGCTGTTTAGTCCAACACGAGAGTGACTCCTTAGACCGTGCGGTCAATCAAGCAGGTTACAATACATACTGAAATGTTTCCGGGAAGGAAAAATGTTTTTACACTAATATAATTAAGTTCAATATTGTAACGTACACTTTTTAAACACAAGATTATTTAGTATTGTAATGGCCACACACAACTAAAATAACTATCTTAAAACCTAGAGCCAGCGACTGACTTGTAACAGAACATTGTTATGTAACACGAACATTCGCTAATCAGAACGGTGTAACAAGAGACGAGCGAACGCACGTACTTCACCAGAATGTCGGTTTATTTTGTGGATCCCTTTGATTGTTACATTAGAAGTGTGTAAAAGGTGTCTGTCTCACTGCATGTGCCAAGCACACTCATCCAGTCGTCAATAATAGCTACCGAAATGAAGACCTACTGTCTGCGACTAACAACTTGAACCAAATGTTTGCTCCAATGGAGGGTTTTTACTGAACAATATAGAAAAAAATATGTTTTGAGATCCTCAGGAGTCTTGTATTCGCCACTAATTTCTTGATTTTTCAAAAAATTCATTAATGTCGATCCACCATTAGCACTCCTTTCTCTAATTAACTCTTGTTACTTCTATGCCCGACATTTTTGCTAGAAATGAGAAAAAAAAAATTGGGATTAATGTCGAGCCGAGCATTCGAAGTGAGCATTTGTCGTGCTCCGATCACGAGCTTTGTGATGTAATGCTCGCCGCGAGCTTGTGTCCTACATACGGTCAGTGCCGTACAGTAGCCCCATGGCTTTTTTG
>CABFWB010000745.1:24482-65930 GCA_902151455.1 Timema bartmani
TTAATTATTTGAAAAAGGGGGGGGGGGGGCAAACCAAGCTATTCTCACTTTGAATTAGAAAATAAAAATTATTTCATACCAAATTAAATGGATTACACTAAAGATATTAGAACGGAATTGAGTTTATAAGTCATATAAGGTTACCTAAATAGTTTATGCATGGTTCAAAACGTGTATTTTCAATCTCCTGGATAACCCGCTTCAGTGGCCGCATGGTCTAAGGCGTCGCTCTCGCAGTAGACTAGATTGCTTATGGCGAGGAGCTCGAGGTTCTAATCTTGGCCGGGTGTAATGAGGGTGTTTTTTTAATGGGTTTTCACTCTCCCTCCACGCAAATGTGAGTACATTTTCTCTAAATATAACCTTCCTAATTCTTAAAACCATTAGCGTAATTATTAAATGAGCGTATAACCCAAACTGGTAGTAAGACGCGGTGCTAAAAAAAAATAATGGCCAAGGGACTGGGTGCTGTGTCTTCTATAAAATTAAGTTAGCTTGCAATTCGTATTCTTATATAATCAATTGGTTTAGAGTGTGCACATTAAAAACACTTTTTTTTATCGTTTGGTAACTATTTTGAAACAATATTTTTATAAGAGAATGTTTAGTCGGAAAAGTTAGTGATGGAAATATTTGTTTAAATATTTGCCCTAGAGTTACCTGTAACATTATAATTAGTTTTACCATTGATTATCGCTTTAGGCGAGAGTTGACGTTTTCAATATTAATTTAAAATGACTTCAATATTTAAATAAATACTAACAGTGTTAATAATTGGATAACCCAATAATCACTGATAAATTCATCAAGAATATTCAGGACAAATATTTTTTTAAATGCGTCAACACCTAGTTTATTTCCACTATCTATTAATTATAATATAAGATCATTTATTCAAATAGTTTGTATATAAAGTTGATATTAGCAGTCACATATTTGATTCCCGGTTGGTAAAGAGGGGTTTTTCTCGAAAGGGGAATAATTCATACGCTCACCAGGGTTTTGTTAGTTAGGCTTATGTTAGGTTTAAGTGTTTAACTGGTTCTACAACCTTATACTTACTATAACCACCATACTATCACCATCACACTCGCTATCACCCTCATACTCACTATCACCCTCATACTATCACCATCACCTCATCTCATAGTGACATGGAAAGATCCTCCACGGAAAGGATGTACTATTAGTACATTCGGACGTCCCCTGGACAACGGTACATTAGTACTGGATAATATTTCTACTACTGGGCTACGAGTGATGTAACACAGACACGCCATCATTATTATCATATATCATCAAAACAAAACGACAAGATTTGATCAATCTGTTCATGTATTTTTACTTTTTCTCGACACCTTGGATAGAAATTATTGTGATCGTCAAAAAAAATCGAACTCGAGATTTTGATAAATGTCGACGTTTTGTGACCCCCTGAAACTGAAAAGGTGGTTTTCGCAATACCATCTGTCTGTCTGTCTGTCTGTCTGTACCTTGGGCTGGAGCCGAAACTATTTTACCAATTGGGCTAAAACTTGGTATTTGGGGTTTTCATAAGGTCTCCCCGAGGTGTGTTTGGAATTAGATATCCAACCCTAAAACTAAGAGTAGTTTACTGAAGTGCAAAAAGATAATAAATTAATTTTATCAAAATTTGCTTTAACGATTTTGATTAAATTTTATATCTAGACATTGTTTATTATTATAAATAAGATGGCAGTTCTCATTTTCTTATATAAATGACTTTGACGGTACTTTACATGAGAGAAATTTTCTTAATTTCTCTGCAACTATTTGAGATACGAAATATCCAATCATTGTAAAATTGTAGTATTAGTAAAGATAAACATCTTTTATTTGAAATATATTTTTATAAAACCAATAATTTCTGAGCTATAAACAAATATATATACTTTTTAATTCAGGTATTTAAAATGAAATTGATTCTTATGCTCTTTGGTTGACAAAGATATTTCTTTTTTCTCATTTTATCTGTAACATTGTTCCTAGTTCCTAATACAATAGAGTAAGTAAGCAACATTATTTCATTTATGATCTTTGGTGTAGTGTTCCTACAACAATGTGTTGACCTATTATTTCAGTTCACAAATCTTACGAGTAAATATCTTTTTTTTTAAAGATAAAAGCGAGAGAAGGTCTTTGCGGTGCGCCGTACCATTTATTTTATAATAAAAGTGTATATCTAATGTTTTTACAAACATTTTCAAACAAATTAACGCTAAATAGTTTAATGGGTGTGAAAATCTGTTTTGCTGTTTTGCTGTTTACATGTTAACAATAAGACAAACAGCTATATCCATTCTAGTCTAAGAATATCACGAAACATCTACAAACTTTACATAAATGGTTGTCCCTAACGGACACACAGACTGAAATTAAGATTTATCTCTTAAGCTTGATTCACACGTTCACCGAAAATAGAAAGCAGAATCTGCTTCAATGGCTCAGCAATTCACATGCTGTGTGTTGACCCATGATGCATTGCAACGCAAACTTAAAACAACTGATTATCAACATATTTTATTTTCTAGTGGATAAACATATATTCTAGATCATTCTCCCGATGGATGTTTACAAATTATAGAGCTGTGTCGTGGCACAATCCAATACATCGATACAAGCTTTACATTAACGGGTTATTTCAAATCTCCTCACAACGTACAAAGAAGCTGTCTGCTAGCTTCTAGCTCAACAGCGCATGCGCACTGATATGAGATGGCTGGTTCTGATATTTGATTGGTTCTCCCGTGCCTAACATCTCGGGCAGAGCGGACCAAGTAGAAAATAGTTGAACTTCAGCGTAACAGCTCACGCCGATGAAACGGAAATCTTGTGATTGGGTTAAAAGCTCGTCACGTGACCACGTTTCTGTTCTGCTCTAGTTTTTCAGTGAACGTGTTGAATCCACAGCAACGCGTTGTCATTTACCGAGACTCTGACTTAAGAGACCGGGGTTCAACCCAACCTTTTACAAAGGAGAGTTTATTTTATTTTATTTACACACATTAATATCAAGAAAGTACTTACAAAAGGGTGTGTAAAACAAGATTAAAAATATCTTATTGAGTGAGAGGTCTCATGCATGATTGTCTAACATATGGCACCACTACTAAATAAATTTGAGTTAAAATAGGACTGTATACTACTTTTTCCCCTGTACTCTTCATATCGCAGAAACTAATTAAAATAATCCACTCAGAATTCAGAGATTGGCACACATGGGGACGGAGCACTGTTTCATAACACCAGTATCGCTGTGTCCCACTCACCCCCTTTCTTAGGATAGGGGGTGAAAGGGTTGGTACCACCCCTGCGCTCGTCCCAGACGTTCTGTAAACATTCAAATACAAAGAATACTCTTCCTAGCATAGATATCATAAACCAACGGCGTTGCCAAGTAACATTTCAAGGGATGGTCTGCACAACTTCATGTTTCAGGCTTATCGTTGGTGTGTTTGTTTAAAACGTGAGTTGTCTAAACACAGAGGATGGTAGTTCCTTTTACTTGTCTGAAACTGTGGATATACATACACAACATTGGTGTTTTCGTAGTGTATTTTATGTTATGTTATAAATCTGGTTTCAAAGAAAATTCTAGATATGTTTCCGTTTGGTTCTTCTGTGTTTTAGTTCCGCCTTTTAATTGCTTGAGGGTGACCTGGCGGTCTAGGGGTAAGGTGTCAGACTTCTGTGCTGGGGGTCTCGGGGTTCAATCCTCGGTCCCGGCACAGATTTATCTGATTGCCAAACCCTTCCTTCACCTCTGACAAGAAAATTTAGAGGAAGTGAACCCGCATTTGCGTGGAGGGAGAGTGGAAAACCATTTAAGAAAAACCACCCCCAGTTCACCCGAACGAGATTCGAACCTTTATCTCCCCGTCCTCGGCGTTCTAGCTCAACACGACTAGCGCGTTAGCCAACTACGCCAACGAGGCGGGTTGTTTTTAATATTATTAGTTTGATTGGTTACTCCTTATGTAATTAATTTTTTTTTATTTAATTTAGGTTAATTATTCATTTAGCGTTGTTTGAGAATAAGTGTTTGTATTATTTTAAAAGCAGGGTGATCTTCTAAATATAATCATTCCTCATCATCACCTTCAATTTTTTTTTAGCACCACGTCTTACTACCCGCTCGTGTTATACGCTTATGTACCAATTACGCTATTGGTTTGAAGGATTAGGAAGGTTATATTTAGAAGAAGTGTACCCGAATTTCCGTGGAGGAAAAGTGGGGAGCCATTTTGTAAAAAAAATTACCCTCACCACACCCGACCGAGATTCAAACCTAGATCTCCTCGTCATCGTCAGTCTAGTCTACTGTGAGAGTAGCGCCTTAGACCATACGGCCACCGAAGAGGGTCTACTCGGAATACTTCTCGTTAAGTTTGTTTGTCTATAATAATGTTATCATTTATTTATTAGTAGGTAGATTTAATTTATTGAATTTATAAAAGTGTCGGCATTATGTGTGGCTTATTTTAATTAAAATTCATATTGGTTTAGTTTTAATAGTTTATTGTTTAGTGGAAACCAATAGTACTCCCTTCACCACCAGACAGTGTTGGGATAAGCCTCGTAGATTACGGTGGGCAGGACATGCTGCGCGAATGGGAGAATATAGAGCCTTGTTCAGGATACTGACTGGCAAACACAATTGTAAGAGACCATTGGGAAGATCTAGACGAAGATGGAAGGATAACATTAGAATGGACCTGAAAGAGATAGGGTGTAATGAGGTGGACTGAATAGAACTAGCTCAAGATAGGGATAGGGTTTAATGAGGTGGACTGGATAGAACTAGCTCAAGATAGAGATAGGGTGTAATGAGGTGGATTGAATATAACTAGCTCAAGATAGGGATAGGGTGTAATGAGGTAGACTGAATAGAACTAGCCCAAGATAGGGATAGGGTGTAATGAGGTAGACTGAATAGAACTAGCTCAAGATAGAGATAGGGTGTAATGAGGTGGATTGAATAGAACTAGCTCAAGATAGAGATAGGGTGTAATGAGGTAGACTGTGTAGAACTAGCTCAAGATAGGGATAGGGTTTAATGAGGTAGACTGTGTAGAACTATCTCAAGATAGGGATAGGGTTTAATGAGGTAGACTGTGTAGAACTAGCTCAAGATAGGGATAGGTGGCGTACTTTTGTAAGTGTTACAATGAACTTAAGATTATATAATGTCATAAAGTAAGTAATTAAGGATCCTAACATTATTGAAGAAAAATATTACAATAAGGTAAATTTGAGTTTCAAATTCATGCCATTAGCTAGCAACGCCTGTTTTTACTATATAGGCCTTGATATAAATTACTAGCATTTGTTAATTACCATTAGATCCAATTAATCTATGGTGCCTGACATCAAATGTAATGCTCTGTGATGCCTTTGGTGGGTATTGTTGTATTCTAACCTGTAAAGTAAAACTGACCAATCTTTTCAAAACATGCTGGGAGTGAAAGTTCAACAGAAAGGGAAGGAGTTCGAACTAACGCTCCAATTGAAGAAATCCGCGTCCAAGCCAGAGCAGGATAGTCAACTCCGTAAAACCATCGCCGTCCTGACAAGTGGGGGTGACTCACAAGGTTGGATTTCACCCCTATCGTTCCCTGGCTTGTATTTAGGATGACCTGGTCTGTGTGCGCTAACACATATTAATGTCAGAAAAATATGCAAGCTCTCTTCTTGGAAATTAGCTTTAATTAGTTTAAAATGTTAAATTAGATTGGCTTACAAATCTAAGGGGAACGGTCGCCAGAGTTTGGTTGATTAGGTTTAAGTTAAATATAAGAGTTCCCACTGGTTCCACACCCTCATACTCACTATCACCATCATACTTGCTATCACCATCATACTCACTATCACCATCATACTTGCTATCACCATCATAGTCACTATCACCATCACCTCATCTCATAGTGACATGTAAAGATCCTCCACGGAAAGGATGTACTATTAGTACATTCGGACGTCCCCTGGACAATGGTACATTAGTACTGGATAATATTTCTACTACTGGGCTACGAGGGATGTAGCTCAGACACAAATAAAAACTACGTATCCTTACATTTCGTGAACGTTTGAGTTGAATGTGATCTCGGAATGAAACTGTGCCACTGTGTTCCCAGGGATGAACGCCACATTGCGCGCCGTGGTTCGGGTAGGAATGTCCCTGGGCTGCAGAGTGTACTTCATCAAGGAGGGCTTCCGAGGTATGGTGGACGGAGGCGACAACATCGTAGAGGCTCACTGGGCCTCCGTATCGGCCATCATGCACTCGGTCAGTACAAGATAGGACCTGCACATCCGCTTTTCCACAACACATTTTAAATGGTTTCGGCAGGTCTTAAGGGCGTGGCCAAACTTGCGACTGAGAAGTCAGGGCATTAGTCGGGTGACCCAAAGTCGCTCACTTTGACGACCAGTTGCTTTCACCAAATAGTAGTCACTGCCACTAGTCAGAAGACTCTATCGTCAAGCAGTAGTTGCTGTTGGTAAGCAGTAGTCGCTGTTGGTAAGCAGTAGTCGCTGTTGGTAAGCAGTAGTCGCTGTTGGTAAGCAGTAGTCACTGTTGGTAAGCAGTAGTCGCTGTTGGTAAGCAGCAGTCGCTGTTGGTAAGCAGTAGTCGCTGTTGGTAAGCAGTAGTCACTGTTGCCACATACTAGTCATTGTCACATAGTAGTCGCTGTCACCAGACATTAGTCTCTGTCACCAGACATTATTCAATGTCACCAAACATTAGTCTCTGTCACCATACATTAGTCTATGTCACCAGACATTAGTCTCTGTCACCATACATTAGTCTCTGTCACCAAACATTAGTCTCTGTCACAAGACATTACTCCCTGTCACCATACAGTAGTCAATGCCACCAGACATTAGTCCCTGTCACCAGACATTAGTACCTGTCACCAGACAATCTCTACCAACAGACATTAGTTCCTGTCACCAGACAGTCTCTGTCACTAGACATTAGTCTCTGTCACCAGACATTAGTATCTGTCACCAGAAATTAGTATCTGTCACCAGACATTAGTTTCTGTCACCAGACATTAGTCTCTGTCACCAAACATTATTCGCTGTCACCAGACAGTAGTCCCTGGCACCAGACAGTAGTCGCTACCTACTACGGCCCATAATGGTCAGTAAATGACGTATGTCTGTTCAGGGCGGCACGATGATCGGCTCAGCACGATGTCTGGAGTTCAAGGAGAGAAGGTGGCGCCTCCAAGCGGCCCGGAATCTCATCCAGAACGGCATCACTAGCCTAGTGGTGATTGGTGGGGACGGGTCGCTCACAGGAGCTAATACCTTCAAGACAGAGTGGCCCAGCATGTTGGAGGAGCTGGTGAGGAGCGGTGAGTAGGTCCCTGTGTTTTGGAGGAGCTGGTGAGGAGCGGTGAGTAGGTCCCTGTGTTTTGGACGAGATGGTGAGTTGGTGCTTGCATGTTGGAGGAGATGGTGTAAACTAAACCTTATGTTTCTGCTAGAGAGTTTTGCTATAAAAACTGCAAAAACAATTTCCCTTTTCTCGCGTTCCCCAAGGGGTGTTTGAGTTTCTCTCTCTCAAAATGGTTGACAGCACATATAAGGAAAAGTTTTTCATTGAGATTACTTATATCCTGGCTAGGAGTCGAAGCCCGGACACTTATATCAATAACCAGATGGTCTACCAACTCAGCTAAGGCATCATACAGCAGTCATTATCATTTAGAATTCAAAGCTGGAGAAACTACAGTTACAAATCGCATCTGTAAAATAACCCTTAGTTCACCCATCTGAGATACGAACCTTGACCTTCCCGTCACTGACAAACCAATCTATTACGAGGCTGATGCTTTTTTTCAGGGGTTGTCAACCTTTTTATGTCCAAGGATCAAAGTTTCTCTCTCTTATTGTCTCGCAATACTGTACCCACAATATTAGGATTGAACAATTAATATAGGTTTTCTTTTTCTTTTGGCGTCCTTAGTGTCTCAGCGGTGATGGGCGAACACGAACACTCCCGAATATGTTCGAACGCTCCCGAATATTTCCGAGCACTCCCGAATATATCCGAACGCTCCCGACTATGTACGAGTACTCCCGAATATATCCGAACACTCCCGAATATGTCCAAGCACTTCCGACTATATCCGAGCACTCCCGACTATATCCGAACACTCCCGACTATGTCTGAGCACTCCCTAATATGCCCGAACACTCCAGAATATGTCCGAACACTCCCGACTATGTTCGAACACAGCTGAAATAGTACTTTCTCCCTTGCCAGTTCAAGGTAAATTTGTATAACAACTTAATATTTTTCTTCACATATAAAGCAAAAATAATATATAAAAATAACTTAAAATAAGTATTTATTTTATTAATTTATCAAATAAAATATACATCTGTATCTGTCTTTTTTTTTTATCTTTGAATACTTTTACATTTTTCATGAGATAGTGGGCCGCAAATAAAAGTTACAGTGAACCACGGTTTGAAGACCCCTGCTTTAGATTGTGTGATCACCATAGTAGAATCAACTCATTCAGACTTTTTGTTTTTTTAACAAATTATTCCATCTGATAAAATGTATCGTCATTTCCGCCTTACCGAATCCAAACGGGAACTAATACCCGACACTGGGGCCTGTGACCTAGGCGAAATCAGCCAAGAAGAGGCCTACAAGAGCTCATCACTCCAGGTGGTGGGGTTGGTCGCCTCCATAGACAACGATTTCCATGGAACTGACGTGACCATCGGCTGTGACTCCGCCCTGCACCGGATCACCGAGGCGGCAGACTCGATTACTAGCACAGCCAGTTCTCACCAGAGGACCTTCGTGATGGAGGTCATGGGTCGTCACTGTGGGTACGTCAAATCAGGTCTCGTTGGACGCGGGAATCGAACCTGGACAGGGACACGATGCTCTTACTTTTTATTTAGCACCACGTCTTACTACCCGTTCGGGCTATACGCTTATGTAATAATGGTTTTAAGGATTAGGAAAGTTATATTTATCTGAAGTGTACTCATATTTTAGTGGAAGGAGAGTGGACAGCCATTTTGTAAAAACCACCCTCAGTAAACTCGGCCAAGATTCGAACCTTGATCTCCCCATTATCGGCAGTCTAGTCTACTGCGAGAGTAGTGCCTTAGACCGTGCTGCCACCGATTTTTATTCTACTTTGGTTTAGTTTATAAGATATAGGCATGATTTAAGCCATAGGTGGCCAAACAGTTGGTTGCGGCTTCTTGTTTGATCGATTACCTTGGTGAATGATTTTTAAAAAAATGAAAAAAGGGTTTGTAGCAATTATATGCAGCGATTGTATTACGGGGTAGGCAAGAAACCTAGCATATGGCTAAAACAAACTCCGTACTTAATCCATCCTCACTAACTCTCTCCACACTTCCATATCCTTGCTTCAACAACATCCATACACCGAGTCATACATGCTCTTTTATTCTCAAAACTATTAATGTTTCTCTTTTTCACACATTCGTCTACAACATTTAGCCACATATTACATGATCTACCCCTTCCTTTTGATCCACACACTCTACCTTCATATATCTGCATCGTCACTCTATCCACACTCATCCTCTCTACAAGCCCAAACCAACGTAAGACGGTTCTTTCATATTGACCTGTTGGATCCCCTTTCAAACCGCACTCCTTCAGAACCTAAAATGTTCCAACACCGATCGGTGCAGCATCCTTACTGTAGGCAGCGAATACTCTCATGGGTGCGGTTATGATCAAGGCTAGTAAACTGATCTAATCTAATCTGATTATTAAAATAAACTGTACGCTACTATCCTTGGGTGGACCAAAGCTTTGATGGGCAGCTGAGGTTAAAACTGAAGTGTCCATCTGTTGAAAAGATGGCTAGAACACGGACTATTGACATGTTCATAAAATGTAGCAAATTGGAAAATGGTGGAGATGAAAGGAATAGAATCCCAGACCCTGTACACGCAAATCTGCTGCTCTAATCCTGAGCTACATCCCGAAATAATATTAATGATAGGTAGCTTATTTACCTTTTCAAAGGTAGATTTTATAAAATTGTTTTAAAGCTCAATATTTAGGCTGGCTAATCTCACACTCCTCGTATTATTTCTGATGATACTTTTCTTGATGTACCCAATTTGGAAATAAAATTCGAAACCCATAGACACTCTCAGAGAAGGCAGGGTAAGGTCTTCATTTTGAAAAATTCTATGATTTTCAGTTAAGGCTCAATGTATTTGTGCAGTAGCTGAATTCTATCCCAATCTGTGTAAAATAAGAACTAAAGAGCTTTTTAAATATTTGTGAGGATCATTATATAATTTATCCTTCTACCTTTAACGTCGATCTTTAAACAGTTCGTGACAATTATTATTACTATGGTAGTGGCATTTAAAACAAATCTCTAAATATAAGTCAATAATTAAAAAAATTGAATTAAGTTACCGAATAACCTTTTCGTTTATTTATGATTGAAAATGGTTTTGTGAAAAATTGAGACCTAAGATCACTGTGGTTTTCATGCCACCTCAAAAACTACTCTTTACGGCTCTCGGAGGATATTTATAGAGCTTGTATCTAAAGTTGTGTCACGGTGCTGTGTCTTGTCCCAGGTACCTCGCCATTAAGTCAGCCATGGCCACGGAGGCCGACTACGTCTTCATACCAGAGGACCCTCCGGACAAAGACTGGCCTGTGAAACTCTGCGATAAACTCACTCAAGTAGGTGGGCTGACTGATAACTCTTTTCGTCGGCTTACATAAAACCATAGTACTTTTACAAGGAATTCAGACATTCTATTTTAACACATTTGTTTATCTATCTATCTAGGCTTTCCTGGAATTTAATGACAACTTTGTCTCTTCATTTAAAAAGTTTGTCATCTAATGCTGCTATGCTCATTACAGATATTCAACAACCGTTTAGGTCACCGTGTGAAGAAAATTAAACACTTTGTTTCTTCTGGAGCAATATTTTATTTATTTTGGCTAAAAAATGTGTTTCTATAAAGACTGCCAAAATACTTACCTTTTCTTGCACTTCCTACATCCTTACCTTAAGAGCTTTGTGCTTGGTAATAGTTATATAATTATTGGGAGCTTATTAAAAGGGCCTTGACACGATCATCGTGCAGGCGGAAGATAATGGACGTTGTTTCTTGTTGACTAGGAGCGGAGAGCTGGGAAACGCCTCAACATAATCATAGTGTGCGAGGGTGCCGCGGACTCAGATGGGAACCCCATCAGTTCCGACCAGATCAAGACGGTGGTCGTGAATACCTTGGGACACGACACTAGGGTCGCCGTGCTGGGACACGTCCAGCGAGGTGGGCGTCCCTCAGCCTTCGACAGGGTGTTGGTGAGGGTCAAACCGCGTGTGAGGTTTAGGATATAGTGACCAGAAATACTCAACTAAACTAAATGATAAACGAACCTGAAGAAGAAAACGATTTGGTCATTTCCTTTTGTCGATAGAATAGTTCTTGATTTTGGTTGATACGGAAAAAGAGTTTGCTTTACTTTTAATATGTACACTACAGACACGATTATCCGGGCTTCCGTATTATCCGGCTTGGTCCTCGGTGATATCAAATGCGTTTTATAATAAACAAACCGATACATATACTCTATAAAACATTTACTGAATTTATAATGTCGTTCATTTGACGCTCTATTTTCACATGATCTTGCTTTGTAGCTGATGTTACATTTCCAAAATAAAGTACTGTATAGTACAAATTTTAAGATTTTATCTCTCGTTTAATGTTTACTGCCCCTACCCCTACAATTACTTTATTCCTATTTTATATCGAAATCAGAAAATGGGAAGATTCCATTAAAAAAAAGGTTAAATGTTCTGTAGAAATTTTTTTTAAAAAAGTAGGCAAACACATACTGAAAATTATTTACACTCGGATTCCTTATTATCCGGTTTTTCCTTTATCCGTCCCGGAAATGTCTCTAGTGTAGTCACTACCCAGTCCGATCACAGTTGAGTAGCTCCGTGGACAAAAGGCTTTAGTAATGTTTAAGGATTATGATGTTTTATTGGAAAAAACTTGTGCTCTATTAATTTGCCAACTTTCCTGTCATTTGGCAAGCAATCCGTGGTGGTCAAACACTTGGCCAAAGACTCGAGAAATAATCAAAGTTTCCAACGGTTTCCGAGTCGTATTGTTTATTTGGACTCATATTTATGTGTGTTTCTTCAATCAGTGCGTAGCCTGTCGGCCCTACCGTACAACTCCTTCTTTGACATCGTCATAGCAGTGAAACGAGACATTCATGTCTTTGTGTCGTCGAACAATCCGTCTTCATGAATAGTAAAGTGTAGAGGGTGTATCAGCCAGTGGTCTGACAACAAGTAGGCCAAAATCTGCCCCAAATCTGGCCAAAATCTGCATGACGTGGGTCTCTTCTCCGACAACACACTTAAAACATTCGACCATCAACATTTTGTAGCACAATTTTATTTATTTTTTATAATTTTTTAGCACCGCGTCTTACTACACGTTCGGGTTACACGCTTATAGACTAATTACACTATTGATTAGGGAGGTTATATTTATAGGAAGTGTAGCAGCGTTTGCGTAGAAAGAGAGAGAAGGGGAAAACAATTTTGAAAAAAAAAACACTCATTACGTCCGACCAAGATACGAACCTCAATCTCCCCATCAACGGCAGTCTAGTCTACTGCAAGAGTAGCGCCTTAGACCAAGCCGCCACCGAAGCGGCTGTGAATATGTTGTTTCTAAGTCGTCATTCTTGTGTTGGACTAGACTTCCAATGAAGGGTAGATCGAGGTTTTAATCTCGGTCGGTTGTACTGAGGGTAGTTTTTTTTATCCTGCAACGTTTTTCAACTCTCCCCGCGCGCGAACACGGGTATTCTTCCCATTGATATAAACTTCCTCGTCCCTAAAAACATAAGGGTAACCAGTACATAACCCGGACGGATAGTAAGACGCGGTACGTTGTTGCGAAGGGAAGCCGCATGGGCGCCGAGGCTGTGACGGTGGTGACGAAGGCCGCCGCCACGGATGAGTCGATGGTGATCTGCTTGACAGGGAATGAGACCATCCACCGGCCTCTGATGGACTGCGTTCAGAGGACTACAGAGACCAACCAGGCTCTCGCGAGGATGGACTTTAAGAAGGTGCTCGAGTTGAGAGGCAGGTCAGGCATACCACCTCTATCTTATATATATTCCCACTATCTACTAATATTGAGGTACGCTGCAGAAACGTGGGGAATTAAGGAACAGGATGAAAGCAGAGTGCAAGCGAATGAAATGGGATTTCTGAGAAGCAGGATTGGTGTGATAAAATGTGACAGGATGAGAAATGAGAGAGTAAGAGGAATAGTAGAGGAAGAGACAGTCCAGGACAGGATAGAGAAGGAACGACTGAGGTGGTATGGACATGTGAGAGGAATGGAGAGAGAAATGAGAGAGTAAGAGGAATAGTAGAGGAAGAGACAGTCCAGGACAGGATAGAGAAGGAACGACTGAGGTGGTATGGACATGTGAGGAGAATGGAGAGGGAAAGAATGAGCAGGAGGATGTTGGATATGGAGGTGAGGGGAGGACCAAGGGACAGATGGCTGAAGGTAGTAAGGAGGAGTGTGGAGGAGAGGACTGAGCCAAAGTGGAGGGAGAGAGGTTGTTGGAGGAAAAGAGACGGTGGAGAGGCTTATGTTCCAAACAGACCCAGTCAGTGGAAGGAAGCTGTTAATGATGATGAATGAATATAATATTTGTAATAATGTATGGGAAAGATGGATAGACATATATTAAAAGGGGACGAACACAAAATGGCTCTTACAACTAAAATAATATTACATTGCTGCCACTGGACAAAAAAGTAATAGGTAATGTAGAGTGTGAACTGTATTCTTCTTTTCGTTGTAAAATCCATATTGTGTTCATCCCTTATATATGTTTTATATTTTATATAGATAGTATAGTGGCTCTGACTCGATATATTTCAATTAAGAAGATAGTTTATTCGGCATTATGTTGCAGATCTTTTGGCCGAAACTTCGAAGCATACAAAATGATAAATAACGTGGCGCCTCATAAGATATCCTCACCAAGTCAGGTATGGCACGAATCACTAAAGTGTACACTAAAACCTCGTTAATCCGAACTAATTGGGAGCGAATCTTGTTCGGATTAACCGGGAGAATACACGGATACGGTATTTTCATGAATTTTAAATTACAGTTTAATGAGTTTAATCAAATTTTAGTTTATTTAACTTGTGTATAATACGTGATATGTACTGTAATTAGTTGTAGTTACAGGAAAACACCTTGTGTTGAATACAACATGTAAATATTAAGTATTTATTATCAGCCATCACTGTTTCTTACAATTCTCTTTTAATTTTGAACTTATTAACCAAAACAATATATTTCATTTGACTTAATTATTTTTACCCGTTTTCCTTAAAGTGCGTTCGGACTATCCGGAATTCCGGACTGCCGGGTTCCGGTTTAACGGGGCTTTACTGTATTATCAAAAGAGTAACGGGTTCAACGTCTTTTTTTTTTATCACCACGTTTCGTTACTTGTTCGCGTTGTACTCTAATGGTTTTAGGGCTTAAGAAAGTTATATTTATAGGGATTGTACCTGCATTTGCGGGGAGGGAAAGTGGAAAACCGTTTTGTATAAACCACCCTCAGTACACCGATCGAGATTCGAAAAATCGATCTCCCTTCAAAGGCAGTCTAGTCTAGAGGAAGAGTAGCACCTTAGACCATGCGGCCACCGAAGCTAGCTCTATGTCGTATTGAGGTAGTTGCAAAGTTTGTAACTATATTGAGTACAGATAGATTGTATTATTACGAACGTACGGCCAAAATGTTGCAACGTCTTCTGTGAACGGAGACGTGAAAGATGGTAATTATATATATTTTTTTAAATAAAAAACATACTAAATTTAAAATTAATTTAGGGGTGGGCCCTTCGATTCCTTCCAATCTTTAAGGATATTTGGGATTAGAGGACTCAGAAAAAATTTCAGATCAGAGTCATTATGATTCTTATTAGTGATTTATGCTAATATTATATATATAATTACTAGTGTGACACATTAGCTCAGTTGGTAACGTGTATATCTAGCTAAGCTAAGGTTACCAGGTTCGATTCCTGGCAAGGCCGAAAATGTATCATTGGTGGAATATGGGTTTCCCACTTTCACAGTGATAAATTAACAGTCGGGGGTTGGATGTTGTGTATGTTCTAGATTTAAGTTAGTTTATAATTCGTGTGCTGATATAATTAGTTGGTTTAGAAAGTACACGTTAAATACCTAAAATAAATTAAATGAAAATTTACAATAATTATTTAAGGACAAACGTAACAATCAAACTACAAACCATTAATTTACCACTTAAAAATCCAGAATTAATTCATCATCATCAACTTTTTCAGCCAGTGGCCGGGTCAGTTTAGTAAACTGCTTCCATCTTCCTCTATCCTTCCACCACTCTCCCTCCTTTAATTTCTTCCGTCCTTATCCTCTCACTTAAACACTTTCTGTTATCTGCTCCACCCATCCCTCTACTATCTCATGTACCCCAACTATTTCCCGGATAACTTCATTCCTAATCTTGTTTCTCCTCATGACAGCTAACATGCTCCTCACAAACTTCATTCCTAATCTTGTTTCTCCTGGTGACAGCTAACATGCTCCTCACAAACTTCATTCCTAATCTTGTTTCTCCTCGTGACAGCTAACATGCTCCTCACAAACTTCATTCCTAATCTTGTTTCTCCTCGTGACAGCTAACATGCTCCTCACAAACTTCATTCCTAATCTTGTTTCTCCTCATGGCAGCTAACATGCTCCTCACAAACTTCATTCCTAATCTTTTTTCTCCTCGTGACAGCTAACATGCTCCTCACAAACTTCATTCCTAATCTTGTTTCTCCTCGTGACAGCTAACATGCTCCTCACAAACTTCATTCCCATGGCCTCCACTTTCCTAGTCTCTCTTACATTCAATGTCCGTGTTTCTGCTGCACATGTGATTATAGCTACAGAATTAAAGATTAAAAAAATATTGTGGGAAAGTTAAACACTTATGCTTATCCGCAGTAGATTAGACTGCCGGTGACAGATAGATCGGGTGTACTGAGGGTGGTTTTCCAAAATGGTTTCCCACTCTCCCTCCACGCTAATGAAGGTACACTTCTTCTAAATTCAACCTTTATCATTAGCATGATTAGTACACATGCGTAAGTAAGACGTGGTGCTGAAAAAAACTTTTTCTTATAATGGCTTATAAGATTCAAGAAAAAGTTGATTCAATCCATTTTTTAGTTACTTATTTTAGCAGATGATTATTTCTACAGCTGATTTTAGGTCCGATGTTTCCAGATGGTTATTTCTGCATCTGATTCTAGTGCTGATGTTTCCATACGGTTATTAAGCATCTGATTATAGTGCAAATCTTTCCAGACGGTAATTTTTACAGCCAATTCTAGTGCCGATGTTTCCAGATGGTTATTTCTGCATCTGATTCTAATGTAAATCTTTCCATGCGGTTATTTTCGCAGATGATTCTAGTGCCGATGTTTCCAGATGGTTATTTCTGCATCTGATTCTAGTGCTGATGTTTCCATACGGTTATTAAGCATCTGATTATAGTGCAAATCTTTCCAGACGGTAATTTTTACAGCCAATTCTAGTGCCGATGTTTCCAGATGGTTATTTCTGCATCTGATTCTAATGTAAATCTTTCCATGCGGTTATTTTCGCAGATGATTCTAGTGCCGATGTTTCCAGATGGTTATTTCTGCATCTGATTCTAGTGCTGATGTTTCCATACGGTTATTAAGCATCTGATTATAGTGCAAATCTTTCCAGACGGTAATTTTTACAGCCAATTCTAGTGCCGATGTTTCCAGATGGTTATTTCTGCATCTGATTCTAATGTAAATCTTTCCATGCGGTTATTTTCGCAGATGATTCTAGTGCCGATGTTTCCAGATGGTTATTTCTGCATCTGATTCTAGTGCTGATGTTTCCATACGGTTATTAAGCATCTGATTATAGTGCAAATCTTTCCAGACGGTAATTTTTACAGCCAATTCTAGTGCCGATGTTTCCAGATGGTTATTTCTGCATCTGATTCTAATGTAAATCTTTCCATGCGGTTATTTTCGCAGATGATTCTAGTGCCGATGTTTCCAGATGGTTATTTCTGCATCTGATTCTAGTGCTGATGTTTCCATACGGTTATTAAGCATCTGATTATAGTGCAAATCTTTCCAGACGGTAATTTTTACAGCCAATTCTAGTGCCGATGTTTCCAGATGATTATTTCTGCATCTGATTCTAATGTAAATCTTTCCATGCGGTTATTTTCGCAGATGATTCTAGTACCGATGTTTCCAGACGGTTATTTCTGCATCTGATTCTAATGTCAATCTTTCCGGACGGTTATTTCTGCAGCTGATTCTAGTGCCGATGTTTTCAAACTATTATTTATATAGCTGGGTCTAGTGGCAATGTTTCTAGATGGTTATTTATGCGTCTGATTCTAGTGCCGATGTTTCCAGACGCTTGTTTTCGCAGCTGATTCTAGTCCCAATGTTTCCAGACGTCTATTTCTGCATCTGATTCTAGTGCCAATGTTTCCAGACGCTTTTTTCCGCAGCTGATTCTAGTGCCGATGATTCCAGGCGCTTGTTTCCTAAGCTGATTCTAGTGCCGATGATTCCATGTGGTTATTTCTACATCTGATTCTAGTGTCAATATTTCCGGACGGTTATTTCTGCAGCTGATTTTAGTACCAATGTTTCCAGACGCTTGTTTCCGCAGCTGATTCTAGTGCCGATGATTCCAGACGGTGCGCTTCACAGTGGGACTACTTCACGTGGGAAGGCCCTCCTGCGGAATGAATGCGGCTGTGTGGGCGGCCGTCAGGAAGTTTTCTTACCACGGATACAAGGTCGTAGGGATACGCTATGGCATCGAGGGATTCGTGAAGGGAGACGTAAGAAATCGCCTTTTCACTAACAGCCTTGTGTTAACGCCAACATTGTTTTACGGATGTGAAGCGTGGATTTGTTAGGAGAAACAGAAGAGCAAGGTGAATGTGTTTGGAATGAGATATCTAAGAAATGTATTTGGAAAAACTCGTAAGGACAGAGTCAGTGATGAATGGGTGCTGAAGGAGTGCGATTTGAAATGGAATCCAACAAATCAATGTGAAAGAAGCGTCTTACGTTGATTTGGGATTTTTGGTAGGATGAGTGTAGATCGAGTGATAAGCAAATATATGAAGGTAGAGTGTGTGGATCAAAAGAAAGAGGTAGACCAAGTAAGACGTGGTTAAATGTTGTGGACGAATGTGTGAAAAAGAGGAACATTAATAGTTTTAAGAATAAAAGAGCATGTATGACTCGGTGTATGGTTGTTGAAGGGAGTATACAAGGATAGAGAAGTGTGGAGAAAGTTAGTGAGGATGGATTAAGTACGTAGTTTTTTTTAGCTATATGCACAGTTTCTTGCCTACTCAGTAGTGGAAAGGCGTGTTTAGGTAGGTATGTGATCATAGTAGAATATGTTAAGTTACTCTTAACTGTATCCTGCTCTTAAAGTGAACACAGATTCATTTTACATCTCTTCTGTTAAACCGCTGGACACGACTGGGATCTGAACCCAGTCTTTCAAAGGTTTTTCGTCAGTGTTTGAAACCCAAGTCCACAGGTCCTGACTGGGTCTGAACTCGTTGGTGGTTGTAAAAAGAGAATATTAGCACCACAAAGTGACTTTCGAACAGTGGACCCTTTGGCTCAAAGTGAACACCGGTTGTATTTATGTCCACAACATGAATAATTGTTCTTTATTTTTATATAATTACAACTTTCGGTATGGGTTCTGGATGGTTAAAATATCGTAGTATTAAAAAAAACTGAAGCATCAATACAAATGGTTACTAAAGTCGACCTCGGCTGTCTTGGGGTAAAGTGCTCGCCTCATGACCCGATGTTCGTGAGTTCAAACCCAGCCGAGGTCGCCGCATTTACCTAGAGCTATTAAAATCCGTGGTACGACTTCCTTCGGAGGGGAAGTAAAGCCGTCAGTCACATGTCGATTGTGACTTGTAAAAGAACCCATGGAAGGTATGTAGAAATACCTTTCCAGCTAAAATTAGTAAGCCCTTTCGCTCTCGCTCATAGAAATTCTCGTGTACTGATATAATCAGTCAATTCAGAAGGTGCACGTTAAATACGTCAAATAAATTAGCAAAATATATTTATAATAATACAAACACACATATAACGGAATATGGCATGTGTTGTTCCTCTATGTGACCACACTCTCGCGCTAAGCCACACGTATTAACACGCAGGAAGCCATGTTTGTTCCCTAATGTCCACTCTCTAGCGAGTTGGGATGTGTCGCCAGTTGCAGGAGATGAGCTGGTCCAGTGTGAGTGGATGGGTGACCAAAGGGGGTGCCAATCTTGGGATCAGCTCCACCGTGGCCTGTTCCAGCCACGACGAGATCATCGCGCTGAGGCTGCGGGAGAACAAGATACAAGCCCTGCTCTTCATAGGAGGCTTCGAAGTGGGTAGCACATTCTTTAGATGGGTAACTTATATCTAATATCATCGCATATCAGGGCCTATGGAGGAGGAAAGTGTTATCTTGGATCGCTTTCTCTTTGTTAACTGTTGCCAAATCTCCTCGCTCTCAGTTATGTATGAAGGTGGTGTGCTGGGGTAAGAAGGAGCTACTGGCCAAATCTCCTCGCTCTCAGTTATGTCTGAAGGTAGTGTGCTGGGGTAAGAAGGAGCTACTGACCAAATATCCTCGCTCTCAGTTATGTCTGAAGGTGGTGTGCTGGGGTAAGAAGGAGCTACTGGCAACCTCGACTAACCAGCGTTGCCAAACTTGTCTTATATTTGAGGGGAGATTGACCACACGAAGACAAGAAAATGACAACGCTGTTTATCAATAGTAACCATGCAGTTTCCTCAGAGATGATATCCAGTGTAACCCCCCTACCCAAACACCCCTTTTTTAAACCCTCAAATTGAAATTTGAAATATACCTCTGTTTTGTAACTATAGTTGCACCGTTTTGCACCGCAACCTCAAAGAAGGGGGTTGGGGGGAGGCTAGCTAAGCGTATCGCTCTCCAAATGGAAAATATATTTTTCTTCATGTTAATATCACATTTTTTGTTTGTTGGTAAATTAAAAGATCTGCAATTCTTTTTCGCGTTACGTAGTTTACGGTCAGTGGTACGTTTTAGGACCGATTGTTGGTGATCTAACTTCATTGCACCATTTTTTTTATTGGAAAGAGTAGTGTAGGGAACCCACTTCGGTGGCCGCATGGTCTAAGTCGCTACTCTCGCAGTAGATTAGACTGCCGATCACAGGGAGATCAAGGTTCGAATCTCAGTAGGGTGTACTGAGAGTGATTTTTAAAAAAAAAAAAATTAAATTCTCCTTCCATGCAAATGCGGGTACACTTTCTTTAAATATAGTCTACCAAATTCTTAAAAATCATTAGCATAATTAGTGCATGAACCGAACGGATACTAAAACGTGGGGCTAAAAAAAAGTATATTTTCTAAACCTAAAATTAACTTTAAACATATTCCTTTATTGAGCCATACATTTTGATCGTACTATACATAAATGTAAGCAGTCCTCTGAATCAAAGAGAGCTGCAATATATTATTGTGTCACCTAAAGCTGATTATGCTTACGGACTGTGATGTCACGAATCTTAAGGCATGAATTGTATTAGATAAAAAACCATAAGACAACTTTTTTTATGTTCTTCCCTAAAAAGTGAGCCCTTAATTATGCCTACTACTAAAACAGTGAGAATCTCCAAAACTTATTGGAAATTTTGAAAATTGAATAATTTTAATTATTTCATTTCTTATTTCTTCGATTCCAAGAGGCCATCGATTGTAAGACGCACTTTAATTTCTCAGTACCACCAACAGAAAAAAAAACTTTGATTATAAGAAAATAAATAAAAATAAATCGTTTTAATATCCTATATCTAAGAACAACTTTTATTGCAGAATACAATTTACCAACAATAAATTTGTAGGTAAGGAAAACCTATTTTCGCTTTTTGGCGTGATTGTATTATATTAGGAAGTTTCGTTGTGCGTTTCCCACTCCCTCCAAATTAGATCAGATAGAATGAAACCTAGGTCGGGGGATTGGGCTGTAACGCTATATTTTATTCAAGGGGTTCAATCCTCGGTCCCAGCACAGATTTATCTGATTGCCAAACCCTTCCTTCACCTCTGACAAGACGTGTATTAATCACAACTTGTGAATGTGTTGAGTGCCAGGCCTCCACCGTGGTTAGGATTCCACGTTAAACTGTAGGTCCTCCATTTCATCTCACAATCACCCTACCATTACACATTGGCGTAAGTGCGTATAACCCGAACGGGTAGTAAGACGCGGTGCTAATAATAATAGTAGATTTTATTCAAGAGGCAGCCATTACCTTTTTGTCCAACGACAGCAATGTAAAGTGTGAACTGTGTTGGGGTTTTTTCGTTGTAACAGCCATATTGTGTTCCTTCCTTTTAATATATTTATATTCACCTTTCAAATACCTTCTTCTAAATATAATACAATTATCAGTAGGTATGTTAATCATCACTTTCTTCTGAATCGATATAGGTCTGATTCTTCTGAGATCTGTATCTGAATCAATATCAGATTCTACTTCACATCCAGAGTCTGATTCTTCTGAGCCGTCTTTATCTTCTCATCCCAGAGTAGATCGTATCCCGATCCATCGAGAGCTTTGGTCGAAAAAGAACTGAGAATCTAAGAAGCACTCAGTTTTTTAAGAGACGTTTAAATGGGGGGATAGAGGCAGATGCATCTTAGAATCGATTATATACGGTAGTAACACTTCCTAACATGTGTTTTGTTGGTGTTACAGTCGTACCTGTCGGCCTTGCACCTGGAGGAAGGCCGCAGCAAACACAGCGAGTTCAGGATTCCTCTAGTGGTCATCCCTGCAACTATTAGCAATCGAGTGCCGGGAACAGAACTCACGATAGGAGCGGACACTTGCGTCAACGACATCACAGAGGTATGCCAAACACGCAGTTGCAAAATAACTACCACGAAACGTGGGTTAGGAGTGGTGTGAACCGTTATTGGTTAGAATGATAAGATAAGAGATTTAAATTATCATACCATTTTGTGAGCCGGGAAATGAATTTCTCTAGAGATAAGTAATTATTGTATCGTAACTCTCTTGGCGGAGTTATATTGATTTCAACTTAATTTGTATCCGCTGTTGCGGTATTGTGATGACAGTGTGGATGAGAATGGTAATGAGTTAGCGAGTCTGTGTTTATGAAAAGGTTTATTTGTGTCGAACAAATGGCCTAAGCACAAAGCTATCCACTTGTATGCATGGCCAAAAGGGGGCGATTCGATAAGATGATTGATTCTATGGTGTTATGAGAGACTTATAGGTTTAGTCAGGAATACTAGGGTTGGGCGTGGAGTTTAGTGATGAAAGAATCACTTCCTAGTGATCTCAGTAGTTGAATTAGGTAGGAATTTTGTGAGGAAGCAGCGCAAGAGTATTAAGCAAGGAAGAGTGAAAGTGGAAAAATTGCAGGATAAAAGTGTTAGCTGTATGGCGGAATGAACAGGTAAAAGAAGCTTATAGAGAAAGGAAAGAAGCATAAAAACGAATTATTTCTGTGAAGAGTGAAACAGAACATAGGAAACTGTGGGACATATACAGAGAGAAAAAAGATGAATGCCAAGAAAGTAGTAAAGGAAAGTAAAGGGCAAATGAGATTAAAAGAAAGAGAAAGAATGTAAAAGGATTTTGAAGGAAATAAGATGTGGTTCTGGAAGTGGGTAAAGAGAACGAGAGAAGGAGTGCAAGGTAAGGCCGTAGTCAGAAGGGGATTTTGGAGGTTCAAACCTCCCCCCCCCCCTGAAATTTTATGAACAAGATATGGCTTTATTTATGATTCAAACAATATCAAAATTAAGGTATAAGTACAAATTAGGAGGCTGTGTTACAATAAAAAGAACTTCAAAGATCGTCTAGAGGTGTTTAGTATCTAGAATTTTTCTTAGCCTTCGCCAATTAGGGGGTTATGCTGCCATAAAAAAAATTCAGATAGCCTCTAGAACTATTTATCATTTGGATTTTTTTTTTCCTACCCTTCCGCAATTGGGGGATGTGCTCACCAACAGGACAGGGCGCATTGGTAGTCTATAAGTTCATCGACAAAAATAATAGACCTGTATTGAGACAGAACACATAATAATAATTAGCTATGCTATAACATTATTAGTACAAGTAAAACTATTGAATCTATAAAGAATTTAAACAAGGATTATAAGAATTATTCTCAAACAGAATAGTGTACGAACATATTTTAACTATTGGTCTAGTTTAAATAAACAAATGAATGAAGAATGCAAATCATTTAAATATGTGTGGATAAAGAATCATGCACTTTTCTCAACTCGTTGATACGCTGTGTTTTTAAGTTTATCGCTCCATTGTTGATTTCTGATTGTTGACAGATGTGTGACCGACTACGGCTAGCAGCTCAAGGCACGAGGAATAGAGTTTTTATTACAGAGATCACCGGGGGACATTGTGGCTACCTCACAACAATAGCAGGTGGAGGAATTAACATCTCACAACACAACAAACTATCAAATTAAGAGCGTTCGCATCACATGACCATCAACTCTGTGATACAGTCGGCTTGAAATCGTACATTTACAAGAACAATATTGCACGTGGAACATTTCTAATTAAACATTAATGGAGATAAAGAGTTAATAGAAGTTCCTAATACTGAATATTGTTGAAATATTAAATGATATCTGTATAAAAACTGCATTGAAAAGGCCGTTTTTGACCATTTTAGAATGTCTTCACAGATAAGTACTGTGCACAAATCTTCATTCTGTCATAACAGGGACATACTGTAGTTATTAACAAGAAACTTTGTCGCTTTGTCTCCCATCGTCACCGTGGAAAATGTCGAGTAATCATTCAAATACGAATGTACTGCACACATTTCTGTCATATCGTAGGTGTTTTCTTTTCCATTTTTACTCCCATAATACCTCGCGCGAGCCGAGTTGGGCCTGCTATGATGAACGCTCTTAATAACTCGGGACATGCTTTGACATCAGAGAGTTGAAGGCTGAGTAATTATACAGAGCTAACTATAGTAAAGCAACAGTATTATTATTAATATTATTATTATTATTATTATTATTATTATTATTATTAGCACAGCGTCTTACTACCCGTTCGGGTTGTACGCACTTACGCTAGTATGTAATGGTAGGGTGATTGTGAGATGAAATGGAGGACCTACAGTTTAACGTGGGATCCGAACCACGGTGGTAGGCCTGGCATTCCACACATTCACAAGTTGTGATTAATACACGTCTTGTCAGAGGTGAAGGAAAGGTTCGGGCAATCAGATAAATCTGTGCCGGGATCGAGGATTGAACCCCGGACCCTCAGCAAAAGCAACAGTAACTTAACCATGTTTTAATCAAAACACTCTTAACGCAAATTCCCCGCACCAATTATTGATAACATAAAGTTTAAATCAATATAAAATAAATACATACGGGGATGAATGTTATATATCTACAATTTTTTATTTACCAGAAAAGCACACTGGAAAAAACATTTCCCAGAGCACCTGACAACTTTTCATCAGACAATTCTAAAAAGAACTATTTTTTAAGTGATTGCACGGTTTAAGGTGTCACTCTCATATTGTTGATGACAGTAAGATCCGGGTTCAAATCCAGATCAGGTGTATCAAGTGTGTTTTTCCCCCCACACTCCCTCCATGCAAATGTTGGTGATATTTTCCTAAAGATTTAACTTTTTACATCTCCCGCCCCAAAAGAGAGAATTTGTGGGTAGCCCAAACGGGTAGCAAATCTACTAATTGTAGAGTAGTTAGAGAATGTAAGCAAATAATAGATTACACCCATGAGACACGTTTGTAAATGAACCATTACCAGATCACTGGATACAAATTACCTGCCTCTATTTCTGGTGTACTTTGTTTGTTCGTGTATAATGTTTGAATGCAATCTTCAATAATTGGAGGTATCGCAAGTGGTGCAGACGACTCGTACATATTTGAGGAAAAGTTCACCATCAAAGATCTGGTTCAACATGTCCAGGAGATGAAGACCAAGATGTCAGAGGCTGGCGTCTCCAGAGGACTATTGCTCAGGTAGTGCCTCACACTAACGCGAAATATATTATATAATTATATACATTGCGGGTCTAGGCTGCATCATTCGTGGCCCAGTAGTGGACATATCAGCCAGTACTAAAGTACCGTTGTCCAGGGGACGCCCGAATGTACTAATAGTACATCCTTTCCTTGGAGGATCTTTACATGTCTCTATGAGATGAGGTGATGGTGATAGTGAGTATGAGGGTGATAGTGAATATGATGGTGATAGTGAGAATGATGGTGATAGTGAGTATGATGGTGATATTTAGTATGAGGGTGATAGTGAGTATGAGGGTGTGGAACAGGTGGAAACTCTTAAACCTAACTTAATCCTAACTAACCGAACCCTGGTGACCGTTGGGGTAGTTACCCTTTCGGGAAAAATACCCAAAGTACCAGCCGGGAATCGAATCCGGGATCCCTAAGCTTGTAACCGGGTTCACTGACCAATACTCCATGAGGCCGGTTATAGTGTCTCTTAAAATATGTATTTATAGAAATATGGTGATTTTATCAAAATATTATTAAGACCCTATAATATAAAATACTCTCTGAGAATGTCAAATGTATGGATTTAAAAAAAATTGCCATGAGGGTGTAGAAGGAGAGGATGCCAAAGAGAATGATGGAGATGAAGAATGTAGGAAAAAGACCACAAAGGGAGGCCAAGAAAGAGATGGCAGGAGCATTTAACCGAAAGTGTGAAAGTGAGAGGAGAAGAACGAAAGCAATTAAAGGGGGAAGAATGATGGAGGAAAATGGAGGCATTTTACTAAACTGACCCAGTTGATGATGATTATGTCGAATAACAGTCTGTCCTTGTGTTTGCAGGAATGAGAATTGCAACGCCAACTACACAACAAAGTTCATCCACCAGTTGTTCTCCGAGGAGGGCAAGGATCAGTTCTCCACTAGAACCAGTATACTGGGTGGGTAAGGGGACGGCCAGACTGGGCGAGCGACTAAAATATAAAATAGAACACATTGGTTGTAATGAGAGGTGTCCAGACTGGAGCGAGCGACTGAGCGCGCGCGCTTGAAAGATATAACTGGTTCTATTTTTCAAGAGCGAGCGCTCGAGCCGGTACAGTATAGTTTACAGGCGCTAGGCAATATTATTGTATGTTGGTTCATTGAGTGCTAAGAAAACTTCTCATTTTGATATTTTTATTAATATCGATAGGTTTAGCACACTTGCTACTAACGGCCTAATTTAATTGATTAGATCATAAACCATGCCTATATATATATATATATGTATGTAAAACTGATATTTTAAAATACTATCAAAATATTATCAAGGTAGGCCTTTAAAAATAAGAACCACCATTAGTGTGGAGAGAGGATGGGAAAACCACAACAATAAATCACTTATCAAAAACCACCCTCAGTTCACTGAGCCAAGATTTGGAGCCTCCTCACGCGCTCGCCAGTTTGGCAACTCAGTCGCTTGCGCGTTCGCTCGCTTTTCAGTCTGTCTGAACCCTAATTCAGGAGTGTGTGCAGCACCCATCGCTTCAGGATCTCGGCACCATTGTGGTCTATTAATAGACAAGTTAACAGCGGGAAATGTACTCGTGAACTAGTTTCCTTCTGCTTACTATTAAAATGCGTGTGTGTGATTCCCACACATGAATTCATGACCATGTAATAATAGTGACTTGTGACCCGCTTTGGTGGCCGCATGGTCTAAGGCGCTACTATGGGAGTAGACTAGACTACTAATGACGGGAAAATCGAGGCTCGACTCTCGTTCGGGTTTACTGAGGGTAGTTTTAGTTAAATGTGTTGTTTTTATCACTCTTTATCTCCACGCAAATACGAGTACACTTCCTATAAATATAACCTTACTCATTCCTAAAATCAGTAATGTAATTATCTACATTAACGTTGGAAGTAATGTGTCGAATTGTCACTTAATTGTCCATAACTTGTGAGACTACAAGGTAAAAGGTTTGCTTATGAATGGCTGAACTATTACTAGACTACTATTTGGAGGTGACCTGGTGGTCTAAGGGGTAAGGTGTCATACTTCTGTGCTGGGGGGTTCGTGGTCCCGGCAAAGATTCATCTGATTGACAAACCCTTCCTTCACCTCTGACAAGACTTGAATTAATCACAACTTGTGAATGTGTGGAATGTCAGGCCTCCACCGTGGTTCGGATCTCACGTTAAACTGTAGGTCCTACATTTAATCTCACAATCACCCTACTATTACACATTAGCGTAAGTGCGTACAAACAGGACGGGTAGTAAGATGTGGTGCTAATAATAATGCTATTATGTTTATTAAAGAAAAGTTCATCGGTCGTCATCGTGACGTAGGGTTGGGAATTGGCTGTCACCCGGTTGCTCTGGAAGTCCGTGTCATTGAATCCGACACTACATTCTAAATTTTATCCTAAGCCCACTAGAGGATCTAGTTAGGAGTTACACATCAACACTTTGTTCACGGGAACTTGACAAGTGCCTTCAGCGACTCACTCTATAACACTAACACACCCTCGTACAACTGTCGACAGCCAACTCTCTGGAGCTATGCTCTAGGACACGCAGATTAGATTCCACCAACTTGTAAGATTCCTCCAATCACGGTGTAGAGCACCAATCAAAAGACATATGGGTAACACCTCAGACACAACGTGATAACTAGAACAGAGGTTCACACGTAGATATCGCCGACATCAACTATTCTATCTCCTAACGTTTCGGACTTGCCGAAAGGAGCAGATACCGCTCCTGTTTCAGACACATAACATCACTTGCAGTCAACCGGTGGACAGGAAACCCTCACGACAAATACAAATCAAGGTAAGAATAAAATCGTTCAGTTGAGAGCATCACAGTAATGTAATTAGAAGATAAACGTCTAACCTGAACTTCTTGTAAGAAAAAAAAGTAAAAAAAAAAGTTACTTGTGTTTAACGTCCTTAGGGACAATTCCTAAACACATTCAGCGGCATCTGAAATGGGTTTTTTCCCATTTAACTTTAAAGATAAAACCACTTTAGATTCTCAATACAAGAATATACTCAGGAATATGAGGCCTGTGGGAGGATTTAAGCTTTATAAATCGTGTGTTCCATTTCATCCTGCGTAGCTATATCATATTTGGTACAGGAAAGGTGGATAGAAAACATATAAAAGGGACCGAGCACAATATGGCTTTTACAATCTAAAGAAGAACACAGTTCACACTTTACATTACTGCCATTCATTTTGGACAAAGAAGAAATGGCTGCCGCTTAAAAAAAATCGATTGTTACCGCCAAATCTCCCGACCTAGGTTTCATTCTATCGGAACTCATCAGGAGGGAATGTGAAACGCACAACTTCACCAAAGAGGCAACTAAAAATCAAAAAAAGGATATGATACTTATAGAGGAACATGTAAAAAGGATAACATAAAGGACAAACACAGGAAGTGTAGCTAGTGTGACATATCATTGCACTCTCAAAGAAAATTTAATCAACTAACATTAGATGACCATACCATGGCAAAGAGCACTAGGCCCTAAGGTGTCAGTAGCAGATGAAAACCTACCCCCTCCCTCTTAGGGTCATCTGAAGATATTTTTTTTTTTATCTCGGTAGAATAATCCAATTTTAACTGACTCGAGGGAAGCCAAAGTCCTATCGATGCTGAGAAGCGCGATAAGGTGTGATATCCGTCGTCGTCGCGGGCAAGGAATGACCTGCGTGTGTTTGACAGGATATTCCCAGCAAGGCGTGACTCCCAGCCCATTCGATCGCGCCATGGCCATCAAGATGACAATAGCGGCGGTGGACTGGATGACCGAGCAGTTGGGGCGTCACTTACAGCCCGATGGGACGATAGCAGCCAACACCCCTGACACCGCCGTCATGATGGGGATACTGCATCAGAACTACAAGTTCACGCCGTTGCGGGACCTCATCGTGGACACAGACTTTGAGTGAGTCGTTAACAGTTCCTATCGGCATCTAGGTGTTGTTTTTAGTGTCATGGAACAAATATGACTTATTTCATAAAATGATCGCCTTTAAATAATTAATATAATATCAACAATTTTCTATTAATATAATATTGGAATAAAATGGGGTGAGAGGGTTTAGTTCACGCGTACTTTGAACTGTGGGGTTTATTGGAATCTCGGTTTTTCTGTTCCCTTCTCGCCTCTCCATCCTCAACTCGCATTAGAATGCCCTTCTCTAATAAATGTAGGGCAGGCCTGTCAAACTCATTTCGAGGCATGTGCTGTGGTGTACTTTGTACCCATTGTAATATATACAGCCGAAACATGTACAATGAATGTAAGAGAGACTAGGAAAGTGGAGGCCATGGGGATAAAGTTTGTGAAGAACATGTTAGCTGTCATGAGGGGAAACAAGATTAGGAATGAAGTTATACCGGAAAGAGTTGGGATACAGAGAGTACATGAGATAGTAGAGGAAACAAGATTGAGATGGTATGGGCGTGCAATGAGGATGTTGGAGTACATGAGATAGTAGAGGAAACAAGATTGAGATGGTATGGGCGTGCAATGAGGATGTTGGAGTACATGAGATAGCAAGATTGAGATGGTATGGGCATGAAATTAGGATGAATAAGGAGAGGAAGAAAACGATGGAAATGAAGTATGTAGGAAAAGACCGCAATGGAGACAAAGAAATAGATGGGAGAGGCAGTGTATTAATTATAACTTTCTAAGGACTAGTTTCAGACTACTAAAGACAGTAAAGTAAATATGTGTTCGCACATAGAAATAAAAACACCAATGGCATCGAAAAGATTCATTGACATTTATAACTTTGATAGTTCAAATCGTGTTCTAAATTTAGTTATTGTGATTGTACTTAACCTATACTTCAAGTCTCTTCTGGACGTTTTCTCAACAACAAAAATTATTTTAGTTTCTTTTACTAATCAACTGACTGCTTTGTTCGGTGTATCCTAGCATTTGAAGATTTTCTTTCAAAGAGTTTATTGGATGAAGTCTCTGACTATCTTATTGGTTGGCACAGTCACATAATTAAAGATACGGACTGTGTAGACGAGAATATAATTTCTATGGATCACGAACCTACGGACACGAAGAGGCTTTACATTGACATCGTTCCACATCGCAGGAAAATATGCTACGAAAAATGCCCTAAAATTGCAATTTCGGGGATTGGTTTAAAAACCACGACTCTTTGTGCTTCTTACTAAAACCAAAATTATCGTCATTTCACAGCCTCCCTATTCAATAAATTTAGCATCTTAGGGTTTTGTTGAGTTAGCACATCACTGTAATTGTTTATTTGCATTTACATTGTCTTACTAAATAGTATTTCATTATCTCTCAGACCTAAAATTGAATCTTTACCAAACTTCACAACAATAAATAAATTATTTTAATGTTTTTATTTTGTAGGAATGAAATCCCAAAATCTCAATGGTGGATGAAACTCCGCCCCTTACTCCATATCATATCAAGATACAAGGTATTTAAAACTAAGGTTGTTTCTTTGAACAAACCCGAACCAACGATAAATTAGTGCGAAGAACACCAGCACCTGTCTTTTTATTGTAGGTGCGCTCTGCTGTGCATTTGTGTAGGATTTGACGAAACTATATTAAATACATTGCACTCAAACTTAAATTATTGTTTTTCTATCTCGAAACCATCAGAATTCATAAACTTAATATTGTGACTGTCTGGCTGCGCCATCCACATCGCTACAAGAGTTCTAAAGACAGATCGTTGCTACAGATGCTGCTCTCTTTAGGGAAGAAGATGCAACTATTCACAACGCTCAACCCCTTTCTATAGAACATAGTATTGGTTTGTTTTACTAACAATGTAATTTTGAAATAGATATTAATGTAAATAATTTAACATTACTGGTTTGGCAAACTATATTTTATATCTAAACTGCCACATAAATCAATTTCCTTATCTTTTGTTTGATTAATAAGTAAGAATATCTCCCACCTTTAATCCACTAAAATATGTTATATTTTCTTGAGTAAGATGATTATCTTAGCTCATGGTGAGGTTGATATGAAACTAATTGACAGAGCCACCTATGATACTATTAATGAATCATTTGAGGCTACCTATATAATGTAAAACTAGATGACAGTCCAATCAATAATGAATGCAATGAAAGAACTATTTGGTGAAGTCACTGTTATAAAACTTCTTGGTATTCTCTAGTGTCCTAATAAATACTTAACCAATTTTCTCCATTTATGAAATATAAAATTAACTGAGACCATAATAAATGTGGTTGGTTGAGTGATTGTCATGTTTATACGTGATTTCTATTTTATTTTACTCTATATTGTTAATAATACTTTGAATTTTTGTGTCAATTTGTATTTAATTAAATTATTTGGTTGTGTGTTTATACATTGGAGATTATTTTAAATCTTGTGGACACATGAATATTTAAGGCTTATTTTATTGATTTAATATAGTATTTTATTTGAAAAATTTTGATGGATTTAATGAAGGTAAAATAATAATTCATTGCTGGAAACCCATAAATAACTTTATTGAAATCTCTATTTTGTATACAGACATTAAAAAAAAACCCATCAAATCACTAACTAATACTATTTATGACAAAAGCACATTGGATATTCAAATAAGTTCCAAATAAAATATTACAGATGATTAGTTTGTGTGTGTCTTCAAACAAAATTCACCAAAAAAAGCCGAAATTAGGAAACCCCAAGTTTTTCAATAAGTTTTGCTGAACTTTTATTTTATTTGTCCTGAAGAAATTTTGTTTTAAATGTTGGCCATGGTATGTTAGGTGTCATGAGGAGAAACAAGATTAGGAATTAATTTATCCGAGAAAGAGTTGGAGTACACGAGATAGTAGAGGAAGCAAGACTGAGATGGTATGGGCATGTAATGAGGATGTTGGAGTACATTAGATAGTAGAGGAAGCAAGACTGAGATGGTATGGGCATGTAATGAAGATGTTGGAGTACATGAGATAGTAGAGGAAGCAAGGGAGAGATGGTATGGGCATGTAATGAGGATGAAAAAAGAGAGGATGCAAAAGAAAATGTTGGAAATGAAGTATGTAGAAAAAAGACTGCAAGAGAGGCCAGAAAGAAATGGGAGGAGCAGATAACAGAAAGTGTTCAAGTAAGAGTAGAGGAATGGAAGTGATTAAAGGAGGAAGAATGGTGGAAGAATAGAGGAAGATGGAGGGATTTTACTAAACCGACCTGAACACAGACTTGAAATTGATGATGATCATGATGATGATGATATTGATGATTATGAAGAATTATACCTAAACTGATTACAATTGATGGGAATTATAGGGGCAATTTTAATGTATATACTGGTATACTTTTTGATTATAAAGTCATAAGTAAGGTCTTAAAGAGTTGTAATAAATTTAAAGCTTTTATTAAAATTGTGATTTTGAAAGGAAGGGAAGAGGTAGGAAAAGAAAATTTGTAAAGAATAATAGGACACTTAGATAACCTACCATTCTTTACAGATCTCCTTTTCCTCCTTTTTGTGTTTTTTGGGTTCCTCTTTTAGGAAGTTGCTTTGTAGGTTTCACACTCTCTTGAGTTTTGATGGAATAAAAACCCAGGTCAGGGGATTGGGCAGTAGTGATCAATTTACTTCAAGAGGCAGCCATTTCCTAGGATTCTTAATGTGAACCATTAACAGCACTTCCCATTTCAATTCTGAGACCTTGTTACTATTTATTTTTTTAAACAATCTTGTTCATATCATTAGCTATGTTAGCTCAAGCGAATTAGACAAAGCCTCTAAAAATCGGTAGCCGGTGAGTTAACCGAATAGCAATTTTTCGAAAATCAGTTTTTCGAAATTCAATTATTCAAAGTTTAATTTTTCGAAAACCAATTTTTCAAACTAATAGTTTTTCGAAAATCAATTAGGCGAAAATAATTTTTTTGAAATGCAGTTTTTTGAAAACCAATTTTTCAATCTAGAAATTCTTTGAACGAGAAGTTTTTCGAAAATGAACTTACCTCAAATCTGTTTTTCAAAATAAATGTTTCAAAAAGGAGGTTTTCTAAAATAAATTTTTCGAATGATAAGTTCGAAGTATAATAAAATTCTAGCTTAGGTTAGGTTAGCTTAGGTTAAGTTAGGTTAGGCTAGGTTAGGGGTAATCCTCCCTATAAGGGGGTGAGGGTAGGGGTAAGTGATTCCCAGTCCTCAATAAAATAGCTTCCGGAAAACTCTCAGTTCGCTAAATTGATTTTTTTTTAATTTATTTGCAATTTGCAAAATTGATTCTTCAAAAAAATGATTGTTCAAAAAATTAATTTTTTATAAATTCACTTCGTGAAATTGATTTTCGGACAATTGATTTTCAAAACATGTGGTTTCGACAAACATATAGTTCGGAAAATTGATGGTTCAAAAAAGTGATTTTTGACAAAATTACTTTTGATGATTTTGTATTTGGTGAATTGATTTTGATAAATTGATTTTCAAATAACTTGTTTTCAAAAAATTTGCCTAGATCCCTAGAAATCATAGTTTAATATTTACACACAACATTGATACAATGCTGTTTACAAGCGCTGCAAGACTTCCAATGTGCTCTTGAGTTCTCCAAACTTCTTCTGTAGGCCTCTCTCTCGATCGGTCTGTCTCGTCACATCCTCCGTCAAGGACTGGAACAAAAGAATGGTAGAGTAAAGTTCGGGTGACCTGTTTAACTTCAAACCTTAATTAGTTTTGTGATGTATTATGCATAAACTGCTTTTATCTTGTTCTACAAATCTGGCAAGTGTACAGGATTTGTCCTTCCTTCTTTTTATATGATTAAGACGAAGGGACAAAAAAAAAATGGCTGAGCCAATGCCGGCGATTACACAAATTATTGTCTGAGCCAATGATTGGTGTTTTGGTCACTGATCATTATATATCTATCAAAATATATTTGCTTCTAACGTCATAAACCTATGAAATAATGTTAATTTAACTTATTTTCCAACAAAATCCATTAACAAAAGCAAAACAACATGAATGATTTTTATCAACTACATATAATGATATAATTAAATACAGTATTTTAACGTACCGAATTTACTGTGTATTTTAAGGTAATTAAGTAGTATAAAGTAATATGAATTAGTGCCTAATGGCTTGGAAATGTATAATAAGACAATGAAATGGTGAGAAGTGTGTGTTCTATCCTTTCCTTTCAGGTTGACTTTCTTCACTATCAATTTACTTTACATTATTGTACAGTGTTTCTACACTGTCTTATTATACATAAGTAGTATAAGAGTTATTTTGAGGAAAAAAATTGATGGCCTATTATCAGGTCCATACAGTATGCCACTGTTGTTAATGAATTATTAAAACACACCTCAAGTCGACGAGGAATAGCAGCTTGCTCCTGTTTCTGTAAAAACTGGAAGGTAGACAGTTCTAATTGTGATTGCTCTATCTGCTCATAGAGCGCATGAAGCTGCTTAATCAACGCTTGAGCTCGAGACTGAAATAACATGTTAAAACACACACATGCATGATCACGTTGTCTTAGGTTGGCTTCAAAATATTTTTTTCAAACAAATTAATATACAAGCAATTAAAAATATTTTAAGACTAGAACAACTCCAAAGCCCAACTAACATATAAATAAATTGTATCTTAACCTTAACTCAATAATAACTCTTTAAGGAAAACCTCTTTTCGCTTTTTGAGGTATATATTCAGAAGATGGTACAGGAACAGTGGATATAAAAACAATTTGGGTTTTTCCCCATGGGTTGGTGTATTTATCAACATCCCAAATTGAGCAATGTACCCACCTGGTAGCCACCAGTTAGTATCTTGAGCTTCTTCTCCATCTTGGCCGCCCTCTTGGCTTCACGGGTCATATGTCCCCGATTCTGCTCCAGTCTTTTCTCCAGACTCTCTAGCCGGTCCTTTTTGCTAGCCAGATTGGCACGGGTGTAACGGTTTTGACCGGGTAGAAACAGCACCTGCAACAATCCCACACAAGGGTGAAGAGCCCACAGCAGTTAGCTAACATTACAAGACAATTAAAAACTATCAATTCACTAAAACTAGTAAATTTTAAATAATTGTCCTCTTTTTAAGAATTATGTTGCGTTGGCACAACCTTTTAAAGAGTTCCATTTAGTCTGGATTATCAATGTTTTACTGTATTATTATTATTATTTCTATCATCATCTAATATAAACGATCAGTAGAGTGATTCAATGGGTCCGACACCTCCGCTTACTCGGTAGCATATCTGTCTACTTAGCTAAGGGTCCCGGGTTTGATTCCCGACATGGCCGAAAAATGATCATTGATGAAAATATTGATTTACTCTTTCACATTGATAACTTAACCGAGGCCCAATTCATAGAAGTTGGTGCTAGACTAAAAAAAAATTGGCAACCATTGCACTAGACCACGCGAGTCATTTGTTGTTATAGTTGTAATAAACAAGTCAGGTTGTTATGTTAAAAAAAATATGTAATTTTTAAAAAAATTTAAAGTCTTTAACTTAAGAATCTGATGTAAGTGGATTGTAAAGCTACAGTTACACCGGCAAGTGAATTGCAACATTTCTCGGTGAGTATTGTCCAGGTCTGTTTACACTAGCAGCAATAAATTGCTGTGAGATCTTTCGGGCGAGTTTGTTGGCGAGTGACTTGCGAGAAGTTCTCACAAAGCTGTTTACACTTGAGAGGAGAATATTGCTCACACAAGATTTGTCATTTTGGAATAACACCTCCAGTCAAACGTCTCAAAATATGCTGCTGCATTATTAATCCTAAGCCAAATATATTCTATTAGTAGAAAAAAAACTGAGGGCGATGCTGGGTTAAGGAGTGGATCCAGTACCTATTTTTTTCAACTTATTTGTCTTCGATTCTTGATTAAATTGACTGTGTATATTGTGTATTTTTCTAGATATTTCCACTGGGTTGCTTGAAAACTTGTTTGCTATGGCTTGTAAGTTGTAAGGCATATTGTTTTTTTCTAAACCTGTCTCAGTACTGTAAACTTCGCACAAAATTTTATTTCCCTCATAAAGAGCAATTATCAAATTTATTTCCCTATCACTCCCCTTTTTTGAAGGCGGAAATCATCGAGAGAGAGAATTAACTTGCACACGTCTCGCAGAAGATATAAAAATGGTTTAGATATTCCGTGAAAGCTTGCGGAAGTGGCGAGGAATGTTTTTAGACAGGGAAGCGTGGGTCTCGTGGAACAACTTGCGCGAGTCATCAGAAATCTACTGCAGAGTTGTTTACATTTGTGAGGTACTGTCCGACAGCATCTCACACGAGATTACTTGCCAGTCTATCTGCACCTTAAGCTACAATCAAGTCTAAAGTTACCAACGCGCAAAAGAACTATTAAATTTGTTTTCGATAAGATATCAGTGTCAATTGTTAAACAGCACTCACCTGAGCCAGGCACTCCTCCCACACCTGTGTGTAAGACTCGAGAGACAAGTCCCCGTGCCCCATGCCTTGTTTCACCACCTCCATTTCCTGCTTCAACAGTTCACTGGCCTGGAGCAGAACACAAAGAGGTCAGCAACATATTGATCAAATAACACGATCAAGTTAATATTTGGAAGAAGGTACAGGAAAGGTGGATAGAAACATATATTAACGGAACAAACACAATATGGCTGTTACAATAAAAAGAAGAAGACAGTTCACACTTTACATTGCTGCCGCTGGACAGAGAGGTAGTGGTTACCTCTAGAAGAAAATCGATTGGTACCGCCCAATTCCCCGACCCAGGTTTCATTCTATCGGAACTCACCAGGGAGAAATGTGACACGCGCGACGCAACTTTCTAAAAGAGTAAGTAGTTTTGGTGAAGGAAGATGTAATGATACCGTTTTGGACCCCTCACATATATTAAAAAAAAAGTCATGGATGAAGTGTATTTTCCTTTAAAGAACTGTAAGTAAGGTTTCCTTTTGATACTTCATCCATGGAGAAGCACACGTTTTCAGAAGTAATTTCAATACACTACGTTTTAAAACTTTTTTTTCCCTTTAAAAGATCAACTCCGTTGTCTTAGAAAAATCATGCGACATGCTGGCTCCCCCTACCCAATAGGAAGCTAGCCTTCACAACATCAGGAACTTTTCTGTTAGTTAGTTTTGAAACTGGTGACAAGGGCTCCAAGGGGCAAGGGGTAGGTCATATATAAGCAGCTTGTGCATATGAATCTACAGAGCTCGGTAATATAACAGTGAGAGTAACATAACTCCATACAGTACACAGTACTCAGAATACAAAACATTTTAATATCACAGAAAAACGGTCAGTAAATTAACAAAAACTGTATCATTTAATATCAAATCTTCAGCACAGAAGGTGTAATCATCTAAATAAATCGTGTGCAACATTAAAAGTCTTACTCATTTTATAAGAATAAGAATCACAAATAATCAGATCACATAAACGTGTGATAAGTGTGCAGTAAGGCAGGCGCGTGTCGTCACCATTATAAAACCCAGTATCGTTATACTTACTGCTCACCGTAAGGCATACACGGGTTCACATCCACATAATCAACAAAAGAAAATCCTATATCATAATAATTGGTGCTCAGTCGCGGGGCAATAGCTCGATAAAATTCCGGAAACATCATAAAGAAGAGTTTCAAACTATGATGAACAAATCAGTTGAAACTGAAAGATTATGGAATGAAAATTAACATCGAGAAGTCAAAGGTAACGAAGGTATTCCAGAAAGAATAACTACAGAACATTTTGGCGGAAAATCAGTAGCTGGCGAATGTGACATATTTCAAAGATCGAAACAGTTTAATTGCGGCAGGCGTGCAGTGTATGCGGGCGATAGAAAATAGCAATGTCTAAGGGTGCTTTCAACAAAAAGAGGATGCTATTGTCTCGCAAACCATAAGGAAGAAACTGGTAAGGTTCTACATACGGAACCTAGCTTTGTATGGACCTAAGACATGGACCTTGAGCAAAAAGGAGAATAAATATTTGGAAAGCATTGCGATGTGGTGCTGAAGGAGTATAGAAAGGATAAAGTTGACAGATTGGGTGACTAATGAAGCAGATCTAAGAAGAGTAAATGAAAGGAGAACAATTATACATGTGATTCTACGAAGAAAAGCTAGCTAGAGGGGTCAAATTATTATACCAAATGGGAATGGCTTATCGAAGGATGCCGTAGAAGGGCGATGGAAGGAAGAAGTTTATCTAAGTCCAAAGGTTAAGTGGTGTTAGGATGCAGATGTTACCTGTTGAAGGTGATGTGAAGCATAGCTGTTGTAAGGGTGCTGTTCCAGATAGGCCAGATGTTGCGCCTGAGTGGTCACCTGACTGCGAGGTGGTCGCTTACCATCCCCTGCAGAGGCTGGGGAATACACGGCGTCATAGTGTAGCATGGTCACCATCTCACTCTTGATTAGCTCCTCTGCCTTCTGTAGCTCAGTGAGAGGGGGATCTGTGTGAGGCGGACGCAGCACCGCCATGTTGATGTCCTGAGGACGAGGTAGGTCCCGCTGCACCGGTTGGGACCGACTACGGAGTTCCTGCTCTCGGCGGGCTCGGAGCTCTTGCTGGCGCCTGGCATCCACGTCCGCCTGGTCCTCCATGAGCCGGCCCGTCTCCGGCGGGATATCAGAGTTCTCATCCTCTTGGGGCACCACAATCTCGTAGTCGTTACGCGGGGAAGGGAGGAGAGAAAGGCCCTGGCGCAACTGCTCTTTGAGTTGGCGCTGGTAGTGGCTAAATGCTTGTGGGGTGTCCAGCCCTTCCTCGGGGTTGATACTAAGTTTGTCCCTGACTGGAGTCGGTGTTTGACCTCTGGCCGTGGTCAATAGAGCAACTTGTGACCCGGGAGTATTGAACCCCGACTGGGATCCTGGAGTGCGCACTGTACAAATAAAATAAATACTTATTGAGGAACTAAAACCACTACTTAGTGATATTAGATATATTTGTGTCAGTTTTTTATTCAAGTTATATATGTTCCACTACCAGCTTGCTAGTCCTGTCGTAGCTTCATATGCTTTATAATATAACTTAAGACTAGGACAGGAACAACAACATCCAATCCCCAGCTATTAATTCATCAATGTGAAAGGGTAAACCCCCATTTTACCTATGATAAATTTTTCGACCATGCTAGGAATCGAACTCAGGACCCTTAGCTCAATAGACAGAAATGTTACCGACTGAGCTAAGGTGTAGCAACAAGATTAGCAACGTCTTTAAACAAACACATTAGTTGAAGAAAATGTGTGGCATTTTGTATTGGTTTTATTAAACAAGAAAAATATAGAAGTTCTGTTCATATATAATAACTACAACTCCATAAAGTAAAATAAAAACACACATAACAAAAATAGTGATAGTTTAATTTCAAAATTTTCGAGCCACTTGTCATAATTGTCGGGCGTCAGACCAGCAAAAGGCTAGTTCTGCTTGCCTTGAAAATATTGAGAGTTGTATATTTCTTCATGTTTTATTATTATTAGTTATTATTTTAAGTAATATATTTTCATAATTTCATGTACGTTTTAATTTATAATTTATAAAATCAAATTTTCAATAAAAGATAGTTTGGTACTGACTGTCACTGCGAGTGCTCCGAAAGGGTGTTGCCAGCACTGTATTAGGGGTTTGCACCACCTCCTTCTGAGGAGTAACCCCGCTGAAGTCAGAGTTGTGGAGGGGTGTGTTGAGGCCCCCCTTAAGGGGTGTGTCCACATGGGTCAAGGCCATCATATTTTGGGCCTCCTGAAGAATTCTGTCGGTGGTTGGTGCAGGGGTTCGAGGAGTGCGGGCTGCCCCGACGGGAGTCAGGGAGTAGTCTGCCAGGAGTGCGTCCGAGGGCTGCTGACCCCCTTCGGAGGCCACTTCCCGTGCTGCCTCACTGGCCCGCCCTAGCTTCACCACCTGCTCCAGTTCCTGCAAACAAGCAAATTAAACGTCACAATAATAAATAATAAATTATAGCCTGCTTTCGTGTTAGACTAGACTGCCAAAGAAAGGGAAGATCGGGGTTCAATCCCGGTCAGGTGGACAGAGGGTAATTTTCCCTAAATGGTTTTACAATCTCCTTCCACGCAAATATGGGTGCACTTCCTCTAAATCAAGCCTTCCTAATCCTTAACCCATCAGTGTAATTAGTACATAGGCATATAACCTGAACAGTTAAGACTTGGTGCTAAAAAGAAAAAATATAAAAAATAATAATAATGTAAAAATTAAAACTAAACCTCCCAAATGTGTGACAGTTCTTGTTGACTATTTAGTAGTTGAACACGCTATTAGCAGTTTATAAAACTCAACTCTAGGACAAATTTAACAACTTGATCCTAGAGCAACAATTTTAAACACGCATTAATGGACAAGCAAACTAAACGTCAGGCTCATCTAATCTGGTTTGCCAGAGATGGGAGGTTGGGTTTTAAATATTTCCTAGGTGGTTCTTCTTGAACTCTTTCTCCCTCTTCTTCCAGACAAATGTAAATACATTTCATCTAAGCTCTACCTTTCTCATCCCCAAAGCATTAGTACCACGTCTTACTACCTATTCAGGTTATACACTTATGTATAGAGACATGCAAAAGGTGGTGTTATTTTTCTCAAAAAGTGATGATATAAGCTGAAAGCGATGTTATTATTTACATAAATACGAGTCGAATTTGTATTCTTAAAAAAAACTAAAATAAAACTGTCTACATTTTTCGTTCATATTGTGTATTTAACTATTTATTAACATATTCGGAGAAAAACCAAATATAACTACGCACAAAACATTCATTTGACGCTTGCTAATATCAAACTCGATATAGCCTATCAATATCATTTACCTTTGAGTCTTACAAATGGCATTATCGAAATAATCAACTCTCAACTTAGGTTTAGACCAAACAATAATAACACCGAAACATGTTGTCATAGAAGACTAAACTACTAACAAATATGGAGAAGGGAATAAAAATTAAAAGATATAATTTTGCCAAACATGACCGCCTGTAGCAGGGTCCATATATATATTGTCCTCTCTTGGACCTAGCGTGAAATCTTTTAAATGCTGTAAACAAAGAATTGATCTATCGAAATTTAGGTTTTGTGATGTGTAAAAGTAGAAATTGTGATTTTTAATGCTAGCCTTAGGTAAAAAAAAAAAAA
>CABFWB010000745.1:67745-87109 GCA_902151455.1 Timema bartmani
CCCAGTTCACCCGACTGAGATTCGAACCTCGATCTCCCCGGCCTCGGCAGTCGAGCTAAACACGACTAGCGTGTTAGCCAACTATGCCACCGAGCTGGGTCATAATAAAACTAGTCCGCTTCGGTGGTTACAAGGTCTAAGGCAGCAGTTTCGTGTTAGATTAGACTGCTGATGACGAGGTTATCGAGGTTCGAATCTCTGTCAGGTATACAGAGGATGGTTTGTCCAAAAGGATTTTCCAGTCAGCCTTCATGCAAATGCAGGTATACTTCCTCTAAATATAACCTTCCTAATCCCTAAAACCACTAGCATAATTAGTAAATAAGCATACAAACTGAACAGGTAGTAAGACGTGTTGCTAAAAAAAAGTTTTTACTGAAAATAATATTTTGTAAACACATTATATTAGAAAGTTCAAGTGGGAGGAGAAGAATGGAATAAACTAAAAGAAGAAGAGTGGGGAAAGGATAGAGGAAGATGGAGGCATTTTACTAAAATGACCCGGCCAAAGGTTGGAAACGGTTGATAATGATTACATAGCAGTCTATAAGCTACTACAAAAAAATTACAAAAGTTTTTTTGGATTATTGGTGTATTTTGCAAGTAAATTTAAAGTAATTCCAAACCTGAAGTGCTGCCAATCTCCTGGCTTCTTCCAGCTGCTTTTCCCTTGCCTTGCGTTTGGCCTTTTTCCCTTGTGTGTTGGCCAATCTGGCGCGAGCTTCAGATAACATTTCCAACTCTAGAAAACATTTTCAAAAGTGAGTTGAAGTTTTGTTTAGCCGATTGAGAATAAGTTTACATCCTATGTCATATCATGTGTTTGGTAGCGACTCTTGGATTTCACTCACCGTCCTCATCCATGTCCTTGGGATCTGGTCGTGCAGGTTTTGTCTCTGGATTTGGATCAATCTCCCCAGGTTTAAGTTTGCGAGGGTCGTCAGCCGCATCTTCCCCCTCCTCCTTCTTCTGAGCTTGGTCACTGAAACATGAGTTATATAGTTTGGGTTGTGTGGTCAACATAAACATGAGCAATCCCGACCTTACAACCCCGGCCATTCATCAACTCTGGAGGAACCTGCTTAGGTAGCGGCATGTTTTAAGGCATCACTCTCGTATTAGACTTGACTGCCGATAACAGGGAAATCAAGAGTGTGTGTGCATCATTTAGACCAGGGGTGTCCAAACTACGGCCTGCAGGCCACATCCAGCCTGTTCCAAGATTTTATCAAAAAATAAATTAACTGTTTCTCTTCGTTATTTATTAACCACACAGTTTATTTGACATGTCCAATTTCTGTCCGTACGTGTGCTTCCCCCCATGACACCAAGCCAGAGTGCTGTCGGAATTACGAACCCTCATTTTCAGTCGCAGGTGCCATTCCTTATACCGACAACAGAACAGCTTGACTGTAACGATTTTTAGGTAGTTACAAGTCTCCCGGCAGAAGGTTATCAAAGGAAAGTTCCGAAAGATGTTAACTAATTTTAAAAAAGTAATTATATTGACTAATTATTATAAATATAATTTATTACATATAAATTGATTCATTTCTTACAGAGAAGAATCAACGTCAATCACTTTTATCAAACACTGACTGACCTTGGAAAGTGGAATTTTTTTATAGATGTGACTAGCCATATGACTTGAATCTAAATTTGCATGTTGAAACAAATTTGATTTATGATCTATTTGTACATGTCAAGTCATTCAGGGCAATAATAATGCTACTTGAAGAACGGGTGAACGTTACTTTGGCCCGCAAAAATGTGTAAAATATATTTTGCGTCCGGAATAGGAAAAAGTTTGGAGACCCCTGATTTAGACAGTCTGTAATAAGGTAGCTATATAATAACAACATTAAAACAGAGAAATAACAGTTGTGATTTATACTCACAGTAAATACTCATATCGCTCCAAGCACTGTGCAGCCGTACGCCCAATAATGGGCGCAATGGTCCGCCACTGAGTGGGCATGAGCTTGGCCAGGTGAAGCAACTTTTCATCCTCCTCACGGCTCCACTCCGTCTTCTTGATGCTGGGGTCCAGCCACTCATACCACCGAGCTTTGCACTGCTTTGCCGACTTGCGATGTAGCAGGGATGCAATACGGGACCACTGGTTCTTTCCATATTTCATCACCGCCGCTTTCAAAATTTCATCCTGATGAGGAAAAAATTAGTTGACTTATAAATGGTGTTTGAAATAAAAACAACTTTTTATGGGGAAAATTCCATGCTATACTTGAAATGTAGGCTAAGTACAGTCACAATAAATAGCAGATCCTTAACATGATTTAAAATATTGCACTTATAACTAGCTTGATGGCTGCTTTTGCTGTCATTGGGGCTTTTATTTCAATGCACATAAACTGTGATTTGTAGTTTGTATAGACTAACTTAGTCCTTAGACAGTTAAGTTTATTGTAATGAGAATAGACAGTTACGCCAGATGGAGAAAGTCGTCTAACTGGCTGAGCGTGTGACAAACTCAGTAAGTCTACACAAGTCATACCCAAAGCTATATGAAGGACAAACTAAGTTGTTAAAAATTAGTTCACGTTTTGAAACGTTAAATAATAGTTAAAATCCACACCAATGTTTAATTAACGTAACTGCTTATTTAAAAAAAATAAGTATATGTATGTGTGGCTATTTTAGTATTAAAAATAACTGCTGTGTACTTGGTGATATAAGCAAGGATATAATCATTAATTCTTTCACATGGCACTTCATTTCTATCATTTTTACATTGATACGCGAGGACGGGGAGATCGAGGTTCGAATCTCGGTCGGGTGAACTGGGGGTGGTTTTTCCTAAATGGTTTTCCACTCTCCCTCCACGCAAATGCGGGTTCACTTCCTCTATATTAAACCTTCCCAATTCCTAACCCATTAGCGTAATTAGTACTTAGGCGTATAACCCGAACGGGTAGTAAGACGCGGTGCTAAATAAATAAATAAAAAAAATAAATACATTGATACGGACTGTGTAGACGAAATTTCCATTTCTAACGATCATGATTTAGGACTATAGGATGTGTAGCTTATAGGGTTTAGGCCGAACTCAATTTTAATTATGGTACTTTTTGTCGAAGTGTATGTAAGCCTATATGCAATATTGATGTGCGATCATTCATCGACAATTAAAATGATACGTAAAGTGAAACTAATGAGAAGCATTTAAGTCTCCTTTCTAGAAAAAAAATAAAAAAAATAACATAAGATAGCTAGGTATCTTCCAATAAAATATATATTTGAGCTACTTACTTCAGTATTTCTCCATACCCCACCTTTAATCATAATACGCGGCATAATGAATGTATGTAAAGAACTGTTGATTAAATTTTAATTTAACACGACCACAATCGTAATATTGATTAGCTTTCGTAGATGCAAGCTGTAAACAAATCAGCCATTATACCTAAATTCATTTATACCAACTTAAAAAATAACATATTTTCTTTTGGCAAGCTTCAATTAAATTGAGGTGTTGGCTATGTATTTATGAAAAGCGCTAGCATGATTTTAAAACTACATCACAAAGAAATAGATAGATGTATATATGAAAAGAATAAAGTTAAGTAAAAGAAAGTTGATAGATAGCAGAGTTTGACTTAAATAATGTAGTAATAAATGGGAAAGAATTTACAGAAATAATAATATGAATACTTTTTGAATTATGAAAATCATATTTAAAATATTTGATTAATTAGCAATATAAATATGAAATAAGTAAATTAGATTCATAATGAATTATAAGTACTGTATATTATTGAAAAATATTACAATATTTTCACAATTTAATAGTTTATGAAGGGGGTTTATTGACTATTTATATTAATTGCCTATTTTGGTATTTTAGTGATAGTTTATCAAATTAATCAACGTATTATTTTATCCTACCTAGAGTAAACGATTAGTTTGTCAGCTTACAATAAATCTGCATACCATACAAAAGATTTATTTAAAATAATTTAGTTCTAGACCTATAAAACTTTATAATAGGCTACATCATCAAGTTATATAAACACAACAAACCAAAATCAGACACTAATAGAGGGATTCAAATTTTTGTGATATATTATTGGAGAGAGAGATCAGGTTACTCTGCCATACATGTAATTGTGTCACAAAGTAACACCTTAGACCATGCGGCCACCGAAGCGGGTCATTTTAATTAATACTAATGTTAATAAGACTGATAGCTTATAATCATTATTTTAATTAATTATAGTAATAAAAAAAGGACTTTTGATAAAAAAAACTTTTTATTAAAAATTTATAATTTCAACACAAAAAACTAAAGTAACTTTCAAAATTAAAGTGAGTGAGTGTGTGTGTGTGTGTGTGTGTGTGTGTATATATATATATGGGCCTAAAAGGTTTAAGTAGCCTATTGATTTAAAAATGTTGTATTTTAATTATTATTTATTCAAGGTATTTAATGTGAATTTTCCGAACCAACGGATTATATGAGCAAACATCTTATAGAATAACTTAAATCTAGAACAGACACAGCATCCCTGCAGTTAATTTATCAATCTGAAAGAGGGACCCCACATTTCAACAAAGATAAATTTTTCGGCCATGCCAGGAATCGAACCTGAGAGCCTTAACTCGGTAGACAGCCATTTTACCGACCGAGCTAAGGAGTCGGTCTGTATTTAAATAAAAAAAATTACTTGGTTATCGTGCTAAACTAAGTAATTCGATTACTGTAAAATTTTAGTTCCAAACATATTTGAGTCTGTGATTAATATTGTTTGCAAAACGGCTATCAACTTTGTTCACTTCTACCAGAATATCACGATGGAAATGTAGTAATGTAATACCTGAAAATTGTTCTTCTGTCATTGTCATAAGCAGTTCTTTACAACATTATGGTAAAGGTTTCAATTTGTTTATTTTCAAAACAGGGAGGACCTAGGCCAAATCCCCCCCCAGAATCTGTCCCTGCTTTTAAGATACTCAAAACTATTTGTATGTGCTCTTGTAAATTTAAACCTAGTTCTGAATACTATTATAACTGAAGATATGTAAGGATTAAATTCCTATTCATCACTAACATCATTAACTGTTTCCAGGTTGTGGCCGGGTCTGTTTAGTAAAATCTCTCTATCTCCCTCTGGCCTTCCACCATTCTTCCTCCTGCACTCTCTTCCATTCTGACCCTTTCACTTGCACACTTATTTGTTCCTCCGTCTCTTCTCTACATACTTTATAACCATTAATCATCTTGGAATCCCCCCTTCCATCTCATCACGTGTCCATACCATCTCATCCTAGCCTCCTCTACTATCTCATGTACCTCTTGTACATCAACTCATGACCTCCCATTTATTTGTCACTATAAGGTCCATTAAATGTTTTCCATTAATGGTGTTTTCACTAATTACAGCATTTATGCCATTTTATTTATTCAAAATAATACAAAACAATTATTTAGTGCACTACAAATTTCACACCTTAATATTTTATTTCTTACAATGATCAAACACATGGATCATAGTACAAAGTCAGATAATAAAATCACAAGCACAATTATTAATAGTTATTTTAGGTTGCTTGATGCAGGCTTGTCGAATCAGTGGGTAAGGGGTTGGGGGTTATGCCACAATCACAATCAAATTAATGTTCACATAATGTAGTGTATCATAAAGGTTTTCATGTTTTTTAAATGGAGGCCATCGCGATACAGTGCACTTAACTTAAAAATTTGTCCATGCGAGAACTTTAACGTTACGCGAACACCAAGTTAAGGGTACCACATTTTCTTGCCAGCCAATCATTTTGCGGGCCACGTCAACAGGGATATTTAGTATGTCATTTGTTTGTTCATGGAACGCAGCCGACTTCTTAGGTATAGTTTGTATATATCTTGAAAACTCTTAGCCTCTTGTTACACTTTATTTTGTATACCCCTTAAAACTTCTATTGATAATACTTGCAGCCTAATCAGCCCTAAATACTTGGGTTTCATTTTAGTGAGCAGTTTTTTTTAATTTATTTTTTTCCGAACAGTATAAATCCATTTTTCTGTGTTTTTATCGAGTTATGTTACATAACATTAATTCTAACCAAACCCTTGTTTCTTTATATTAAGTGAACGTTATGTTGCATGAATGTTAAATTGATTGTGATCCCAGAATTAAGGGATAGCTTAGAGGGGGCATTGCCCCTCCCCCCCCCCCAAGTTATGGAAACAAACACAAGGGAAGAAGGGAGTTTTGCCCTTCATTACCAATTCTTGGTACAAGTAGTAAGAGGCAAAAATGTATGAAAAGTCTGTTACTGTGAGATGCGAGACACATTATGAATTATGAAAACAGTGTAAATTAATAGTTCAAAATATGAGCACTTTTACTCATACAATTTAGGAGGGATAGTGGAATATGTATGGTTAACAAACTGAAGATATTCATCAATAATATAAACAGCAAAATATACCTTTACATAACAATTTCTGTGTATACCATTGATGCTAGTTGTGAAATATAAGTATGTCAATCTTTTTATCAAGAGAATGCAGAACTTAATTAAACAATGACATGTTTCACAAGTATTTTTATTTATTTTCAGAAGCATATAAGGTGTGACTCTAAAAATGTTGCTTATTTTTGAATAAATATGGTAAATTAATTTTGCTAAGGTGACTATGTATGTATAGAGATAGGTCAAACATAATATATATATACTAAAAAAAAGAAATATATAAAGTTAATTTCATCATTTTAAGTCCACTTGGTTAAAAGTTTTTCAAGATGGTGATCAAACCTAGCATGCAGACCCGATATTTTTTGTTTATACTTAGGAATATTATACTTTAAGTATATAAAAAAAGTTATTTCTATCACATTAGAGTATATTTACAATAGGAAATAATCAAATGTTAAACAAAAATATTTATATCAATGTTATGGACTTGACATCATATATATAAATTATAATATGTTAAACAAACATGATGTAATTATTTATTTTATGAAATGGACATAAGAGCTTTGAAAAATTTAGAATTTTACAGGGCTTTCTTCAAAACTTTGTATTTCTATCACAAAACAAAGTTCTCTAAAATTGATGCGGTAATCATTCTTAGATAAAATAACCTGCGGATATAGGAAAAAAAAAAAAAAAGAACAAAGGTTATTAAATACACGTTGCCCACAAATGTTGACAAGATATTTAATCTTTCAGAAGTGATCTTTCTGAATCAATTTTTAATCTGATTGATACTATGAGTCAGTCAAATTTGACAGCTTCTTTCTTGGTCGTAAAGCATACAGTGTTTTTTTATGTGTTTCTTCTTGTTTTTTCTGCAACTTCTTGAGTGACACATCCTTCATACAGTCCTGTTTATTAAAATCAATAGAAGTGTTTTCTGAATCAACAACACAAGCCTTATCACTTCTTTTTAAATATGGTCGGGTCTTTTTCTTATATTGTTTTAGACCTTCGTACTTATGATTAATTTTTTCTTTATCTTCTTCCCTTTCTGAATCATCGTCGTCGTCGTCGTCATCGTCGTCGTCCAAAATTAAATCTGTAAATGTATCCATTATTTCATCATTGTTTGAAAAGTAATCAGTAAACTGTGGCTTTCTATTAGACATTATGGCAGGAATAAGAAACAAAGACGTGAATCTTTTTTTAAAGAGAGCTGATGCTTCTTCAAAATTCTGACGGCCTTGATCTTTTCCTTGATATCGCTTGGTGTCCCCTTCATGATCCATGTCGGAGCTATCACTAGAATTGTCAAGCAACGGAGACTCATTATGGGTTGTGTCTTCCTTCTGTGGCGAGCAATAGTTTTCAATGTCCTTGGATAGTCCACGACGGCACAACAAGAGTGTGCGGCAACCAATGAGAGAGGTTTGGTTGGGGGGAAGGCATAAGGCTACATCTCTGCTTTGTGAGCTCCAGACAATATGACTTTGGGATTTGTTTCTTTTTCTTACCTTTTGCCTTAAATTTTCAAAGTCATTACTAGAAGCATCTAGGCCACTAGATGAGGAAAAAGTTTCACCTTTAGATGCCGATGAAGAAACCGAAGGTACAGCTTGTTTTGGACAGACATTTTGTTTCAGAGTCACTGAACTATGTGTTGGTTTTCCTTGAGTCACATTTACGTTGTCATCAGGGGTACTTTCTACAAATTTAATCTCAGATGCTTTCTTGTTTCTAGTAGTGGCATATTGACTACTTGTGGATGGAACTATAGTTGTACTGCCTGTGGCAATGTTTATTCCAGAGTTTTTAACATGATCTGCCAACCAAAAGGTGCACTTCTTTTTAGGCAAGGATATGCCTAGAATTGTATCCAAATCATTATAAATATTAGTTTGACTGACAATTTGAGATGGTTTGGAATCTTGAATGGGTGAATTCTCCAAATCAATATCCATATTGTCATCATCATTTTCATTAGTCGTAGTTAACATAGCTCTTTTTTCCTTAATTTTACGTCTTAATAAGTTGAGTCTTCTCTTTTCTTGGCTCAACTTCAGTTTTCTGCGTGTCTCCAACTTGATCAACATTGAACTGTTATAGATATCTCCATCACGCAAAATTTCGAGTATATTTTTGTTGTGGTAGCCTTCGTTCCAGACATCTGCACTAATAACAGAATCATCAGTCGGTATGTGCAATACGGCGCCAAAGAACGCGAGAAATTGTTTAATACATTCTGCCTCATTGAGTAGCCCCTCTCGATTATAAATACCTTTCTTACGACCAGGTGGCTGTTGATACGCCACACGATAAAAGTCAATGAAGCCTTCCTCAGCTGGTATCAGTATTTTCTTTTGGCCTGGTTTACGCCCGGGACGTTTCCTTACGAGACCGAGCTCGTCTCGAACTTCAATAAGAGCTTCATCGCTCAAGACTGTATTAGACCTACCCAAATTTACCTGCAACAAATTATTTCATTTTACTTACAGTACATTTGATTAGCAGAGATTATCTTATCTACTTTCTAAAACGTTTTTAGAAAAATTAAATCTTGGCAAAAACCCGTTCAATGTGCAAATTATCAGAACCAACTTGAGCTTTCTAAGTCAAAATCAGGCCTAGTAACTAAGCCTCTGTGGAGCAATGTTCAGTGTTATGAATTATCAACATATAAAATTGAGAAACTTAGGTTCAAATTATAATATGCTCTTTTTTTCCTAATCATTTTTTATGCATGTTGGTATAACAACGTATTACAAAATATCCATGAAACAACAAAATCTTTAAAAAAAACCAGATTAAATACTATGACATGCCATACCAGATTGCGGGTCTTCTCCAGGGCCTTGACATTCTTCAAGACGGGTTGCTTAGGGAAGGTTAAGCGTGCAGTTGGCATTCTGTCCTTGACATCGGGGTTATTTTGCTGGAACTTGGATATAGTAAGCCAGCGCTGGCGGACATGAGATCGGGTGTGCCCCACAAACTCTTTGGCGATGTGACTCCAGCTCTTGTCCCCAAATTGTTCCACCATTTCTAATAACTTCAGATCTTTCTCTTGAGTCCATTTATATGGTTCCTGTTAACAAAACCAAATTAGGTATATTATTAGCAGGTCCCAGATTTTGATGACATGTCTTTTTTTTTTATCATCACATACAATGCTCATAAGCATACAAACTCTGTTTATAATATCTTTGCTATAGAAATGTATTTTTATAGGGTTTTTTGTTGTTGTCATTTTAGAATATATGGTCATATTTTCTTGGTTGATGTAATTTTTGTGTCGTTTTTAGGCAATTTTAAGGGATTTTTGAGTCATTTTATGGCATTCATGATATATAAATAAATGTTTAAATACTATCGATATTTTATGAATGCATAAATGCTAAAACATACATTTTTTTCGACACACATTTGTCGGAATAAGAAGATAATGTAGACAATGAACTTTGTATCCTCTTTGTTTAATTGCTTGTAAAATACACATTCCTGGCGAGATATTGCAACTATGCTTAAGAGGGTTGCGTTGGGAAGGGGAAGCTATTACTTTTGAAGCAGATATTTGTAATTGAATGTTATATTTAGCCGATTGCAAGGGTTTAGTTATTAAAGGCTTATATTGAATTTTACATTTGTAAAGTGTCTGTTTGATTTAGGGCCGTATGCAAGAACTTGACTAAGTGGACACTAGCGTGGGTTTGCTTGCGTCATAATAGGTGTGCTCGGGACAACAATATCAGTCCACTAAGCATTCAATAACGTTTTTGCATACTACCCTTAGTCGTGTGCATTTATTAAGAGTTTTTTTACTCCGTATTTTCAGGTCATTTTTTAGAATCTTTAGGTCATTTTATAGATTTTTTTAAAAATCATTTTTAGGTAATCAAAATTCTGGCCTCGATTACTAGGAAAGTGATATATTTTTACAATACCATAACTCAACTATTCTAGGTGACCTAAAAACAATATTGTACATTTAAATTTTATTTTTACTAATACCCTTTGCAAAATGTTATCAGGGGATTGATCTAATATGACACGAGATTTGAAAGGAAAATAAGACAATGAGCCAAAAATTATCAGGAAAGAAAGAGGAAACCTGTGTGGACAAATTATCCAAAATGGTGTTGGTCAAAATTGAATCATGGCATCCCAGGTATAACTCAAACACACTGGACTTGAAGTCAACACTTTAAGTTTATGATTTAAAGATAGTTATAGCAAACTGCCACCTATTAAAGCTACCCACAGACACCACCGCACATCTTAGGCAAGACATTAATCGAGTCAATTATTATGCATACATTTGGGTGTCGATAATTCAGAAGTGAAAAATCCGGATCGCCAAGGAAAAATATAATTTATAAAAACCATCGAGGTATCAATATTTGAGAGTGTGAAACAAAACCTAGCGTTTATGCGTCACCCCCGTGTATACATTTTTACCTTGGATACTGTATTTTCGAAAATTTGAACTGGGTCGATCCATGATTGGTCCAAATTATTGACACTCAACTGTAATACTAAAATGAATTGGCCAAACCAAAAGTTAGTTATGATAGTGAATTTCTGGAGAGTACAGTAACTAATACTTGAGTAACTACCAGAGCCAATAAACATTTAGCACCTATTTAAAATTGAGGAGTATTTATTTGTAAACGTACATAGCCACGCTATAAATACTCCTTGAAAAGGATAAATGACAGAAAATTGTTGTTTGGATAAATGTACGGTTATTGGTTTTTTTTTACTGCCATGTAAAGATATATATACATTTACATTTGGGGCTTTATACTATCCCTAACCACCTTTACTTTAATAATCCATCCATGACTGGAATATTTGTTCACACCTATCATACACTATTATAATACTTAAATATCTCGACTAGCTAAAACCAAATGAACGTCGTTCATTCTGATCTGGTAGACTGCGGTTTAACTATCACTCGCTGCAATAGGGTTGAATTTTTTTCATATTCTCAAATCCACTGAAGCTCTCTCTACACCAGAAGTGGCCAAACAGTTGATTACGGTCTACCGGTCGACAGCGGCTGTTAGTTTAGTCGGTCGCCTGGTCGATCGATTAAAAAAGATTGAGGGAAAGAAAATGAAAGAGTGGGTTTGCAGATTTTTCTCAAATCAACATTAGAAAATCGAAATATCAAAGCAGTCCGACTGATGACCATTTACAATCCTGCCTTCGTTTATGACAAAGTAATTATGAACCCTAATTCAACAAACTATCCTAAGATTATGAGATGGCATGCATAGACTTCAAAGTCAAGTGTTTAATGAGAAAATACTTGTTTCAGGGAAATTATATATGTGGTCAGATTAAAAACTAAGTTTCAGTGTGAAAGTACTTTTAAGTTATTATATGCAAAATACTATTACTATAAAACACAAAAAAATGGGTTATTATTTTGACCAATGAAACAAACAATTTAAACCTATGGTTACATAGTAGATCGCAAAGGATGTTCCTTCTCTGGAGTAGATAGATCAAAAAGTCTGGATCTATACTGTACACTTGATTATTTTATTTTCCTCCCTCCTCGTGTTGCCCTCTTAGCTCCCAAGCCTTTTTTGATAACTAATTCAATACATTAACTTATTCAGAAATGAAGGGGCAAAGTATTGTGAAATTATAAACGAAGTATCTATTACGGAAAAATAAATACAAGCATACAAAAAGTAATTGTTATGGTAGTAGTTGAGAACCAACTAGAAACAAAATTTGTTTAGGAAAACTGCTTGTAACACATATATTAGTTTAATATTTTAGTTGTAATTTTGAACAAATATAATTTATGGGGGGGGGGATCAACCCCCACACAATATATTAAATTCACTTTTCTCAAAGGTTTCACGAAAAAAAAAGTTTTGTTTTTATTAATAGGTATTAGATAGATCAGGTTTAAAGATAAGAAAGTCACTTTTTTAATTTGGTTACTGATACATCAAATTCATTTGTCCTCCTTTCCTCCAGGTGCAGCTTCACTTAAATATCATGCTATTTTCTGATAGATATAAATGGTCAATTACAAGTTACTTGTCAACTTACATAATTAAGTACAAAAAGGTTTATGTGCATAGGATATTGTGTTAAGGAAGTCATGTTGGCCAGAACAATAAATAATCAACTTTAGCAACAATATAATTCTTAGGCCAAGCTTGAATGCATAAGAATGGAGTTTTGATACATTCCTAAATAATTAGTGCTGTCACGAGGAGAAACAAGATTAGGAATGAAGTTAATTGAGAAAGATTGGGAGAAGATGGAGTACATGAGATAGTAGAGGAAGCAAGACTGAGATGGTATGGGCATGTAATGAGGATGTTGGAGTACATGAGATAAGTAGAGGAAGCAAGACTGAGATGGTATGGGCATGTAATGAGAATGAAGAAGGAAAAGATGCCAAAGAAAATTATGGAAATGAAGTACATAGGAAAATGATCGCAAGGGAGGCCTGGGAAGAGCAGATAACAGAAAGCGTGCAAGTGAGCGGAAAAGAACGAAAACAATTAGAGGAGGGAGAATGGTGAAAGAATAGATAAAGATAGAGGCATTTTACTTGACTGACCTGGCCACAAACTAGGAACAGTTGATTAAAATGATATAGTTATTGGCCTACATTTTTATTAGAGAATGGTTCAATTAACGTTTTACTCACCTTTTGATCAAGGTACTGCAAATTTGAGTTATATCGGTCCCGAATTTGAACGGGTGTCCTATCAGGCAAAAACCTTGCGATCTGCTTAAAGTTTTTGCCATAGCGTTGCAAGGCAGTTATGATCATCTGGTCCTCTCCGGAAGTAAACCTTCCCTTCTTGATGTGAGGCGCGATGGAATACCTCCAGCGGTTGAAAATCTGCACCTTGGTCCTGTCTGGGATGTGTATAGCTACCTTGGACCAAGGGATATGAGAACCAACACGATATCTTGCCACCACCTGCTTCAACAATCTGTCTTCATCGTCTGTCCACTTTCCACGCTTCAAATTTTCATTTAGTCGCATCTGATATTGACACATGCACTGATACGCAGTGCGGCCTGTTGCCAATTTTTCTGCGATTCGTTGCCAATCCTGACATTTGAAGCTCAATGCAACCTCTTTGAGACGCATGTCCTCTTGATGGGTCCATGGAGATCGAACAATTGCGGGATGAATATAGCCTAACCACATTCCGCGGCACTCCTCTGGCGTGTGCTGGTTCTTAAAGTCTGTCACTGAAATCCTCATCCAGTCATATTCCACCCACTTGTTGCCTACTAAATCCGCCAGCGAAAGGGAGCTAACATTATCAGCTGTAGCCTTTATGTCATCCAATTTTCCCTGAAGAGTTATTTTGTCTTTTTCTGAACAGTGTTTTAAATTTTCCAATAAGGTAAGCTCGTCTGTTTTGTTTTTGACAAGTAGTTTCTCAATTTCCTGTTTCTTTACCGCTTTTTCCAAAATAGTCTTATCTTGGGCTCTCCACCTCCTGGCCTGGGAAATATCTATCAAATTAATCTCATTCCTGGCTTTCTTCAAATGAACATCGTGGTTAGGAAGGGGTGGGAAACAATTTCTATCCTTGAAGTACGGGGCCCCGTATAGGTAAACCCAACTGTCTTTGGCAAAAAATGTGACATCGTTTGCAGACCTATGTCTCGGAGGTTTGTTCGTTGCAAAGTGTTGTAGGAGTTCATTCTCTTCTTGGTAGCACTCCTCCTTTTCGTTGATTATACGGACGCTAGTTTCTGATAAGAGTGCATCCCATTTCTTCAAGGAGGCGATTTCCTTTTCCTGAAGCTCAATTAATTTGTTAAGTTCATCCAATGTAAAAGGATTTTCATCTCTCTCGTCAGGAAACATCAAATCTTCGTTACTACCATTAGAGCAAGCATCATTCTCAATAGAAGTAATAAGACACACTTTTTTTGGGCTACCCTTTTTACAGGAATATTGTTTAGGCGTAGTACCTTGAATTTTCTTAGGCACGGCTTGAATTTTCTGGACAGGAAAGAGTATTTCTGTTCTTTCATCATCCAAGCATATGCTCTCTTCTTTTGGAGCCTCGCCATTTGTAGTTTTTTTATTAACGTTAGGCGGTCTGCCTGGCTTTCTTTTAATCACAGGTGTCTTTGTGATTGGTGGACCCCCATATGTGGGATCAAAAATAATTGGGTCTTTGTCACCTTCAAGTAAGCATATGTCAACTTCTAGTGCAGATGTCATTTCAGCACCATTCTTTCTTTTCGTGTTGTTATCCATTTTAAGACTTCATGGCTTTCTCTTTGGTAAATTGGACTTTATTTCTTTATTTCACCTGTTGTGAGGTGATTTATATTTATATTAACAGATGTGTTTTATATTTATTGAATAGTTTTTCACGCAATACCATCGAATCTGCAAAACAAAGCATAAGCAAAATAAATATTTAAGTATTTAACATAACGTTATAATTACCTAGCACATAAGTTTGGTTCACATAAAAAGGCAATGTGGAATGGAATTAGTGAAATGTAGTGATGTGTTTTAATTTTGGTGAAATGGCCTATAGAATTTGTCTGGGTTGATAAATGTGGTCCAGCCTTTGACCTTTAGCAATGGACCTGAACCCATTAGCAGTGATTAATGCTGTATTATTATGTGAAATTGGCATGTTGGAAGCCAAATTGGTATTTTTTATTATCTTAAGAGCTAATGCAAAGAAAATCACAATATTAGTAGAGTAATATTTTTTTAGCAGAGTGTCTTACTACCACAGTTCGGGTTATACACCTGTGTACTAATTACAATAATGTGTAAGGGATTAGGAAGGTTTATTTCAGAGGAAGTCAGGGTTTTCCATAGCGGGCCCAACCCGAAAAGACCCACCTGGGTTTTTTCAGGTGGACCCACTTGATAAAACCCACTTGATTTTCTGTGAAGTTTTTTTTTTTTCAAGATTGCCAATGTCTACAGTTTAATAAGCAGCCAAAGTGTGTGCAAAACTTTAAGTAAATTAACAGGAAGTGAGTCATTCAGATACATCAAAAGGGGATTCCCCTCTGTAGCCATAGTTGAAGGTCACAATATTTTGGCAGGGGATTCCCCCTTCTAGCTAGACAGCTGGAGCTGATTGGTTAAGCAGTATATATGCAGGGGATTCCCCTCTCTAGCCATGAAGCTGATTAGTCCAACAGTATGTAGGTAGCTAGCTACATAGTTTTCCATCTATTTTATTTTGGGTGCCGCATGTGATGATACTGAAAGTTACAGTGTACCATTTGGTGTAAATTCCAGTAAATATTCGGGCTCTGCGAGTACTCGGATTTCGAGCTTCGAGCCGAGCTCGTCATTTAAGCTCGAGATCGAAAGTTTTGTAGGCTCGTCATTTTTGAGCTTACACTTGATGTACATAATAATCAATTTTGAGTATGCCAATTTTTGTTCAGCCATTATTTGAAAGATAACAAGAAGCACTTGGCACAATGTGACAATGTAGGTTCATAGTTATTTTAAAAACGGCTTTTTAATATTAGTTTACCTTATACGGTGAGCTTCTTGCAAAAAGAGACCTAAAGTTTCTAACACACATAAATTTAATCCACTTAGATAATTCAGAATTTGACTACCTATATCAATCAAAGCAGTACTTCCAAATAATAATAATAATAAATAAATAATTAATAATAATTATTAATAATAATAATAATAAAAATAGTAATAGTAAATAGTAATTAATAAATAATAATAATAATAATAATAATAATAATAGTAATAGATAATGATTATGATGATGATGATGAAACCCATTTCTTTAAAAAATACAAAAAAAGTGTTGTTTGCCCTTTCTAATTTCTAAGTGTAATCTGAAATTAAAAACAAGATTGTCTTCTATCAATATGTTAGACAAACATTTAGTAATATTTGTAGTATTTATCATTATTTTCATCATTATTATCTTTATTTATTATTAATTATTATTATTGATTGTTAGTGATTAAGCCTATTGATTGTTAGTGATTAAGCCTATTGATTATTAATGATTAGTAATTATTATTGTATTATATTGACCGAGAATTACAAGCTCTGAGTGAAGATACCGTCTGGATGGAAGTGGACTGTCCAGAAAATTCCGAAGTCATCGACTGTAGTTGGGTCTTTACCAGGAAGAGCAGGGAGATAGGAAAGCTTGAAATATTTAAAGCACGAGTGGTGGCAAAGGGCTTCCAGCAAACTGACAAATTTGATCTCTCAGAAATATACGCACCAGTAGCCAAATTGCCAGCACTTAAGGTTTTACTTGCGGTTGCTAATAATTTTGGGTTGCCTATTCATCAAATTGATGTGAAAAGTGCTTTTCTTTATGGCAAAATAAAAGAAGAGGGTTTCATGCAAGTACCCAAGGGAATTGAGCAAAATACAAAGTTTGGAAACTGAATAAATCTATATATGGTCTGAAAAAATCACCGCACTATTGGAATGAAAAACTCAAGTCATTGTTGGTACATAATAGGTTTGAAAGATCTCAAAATGACTATTGTTTATACTACAGAAATGAAAGAGAAAACAAACTTTGTTCTTTTTTTGTAGATGATCTTTTTATAGTTGGTTCAAACCCTGAAGAAATTGTATCCGTAACGAGAGTCTTATGCAATAATTTAAAGATGAAAAATATGGGAACAGTTCAGGAGTATATTGGTAGGCTATACACATTTGTGAGAATTTGAACTCTGAAATTCTTGAAATTTCTCAGAAAAAAAATTTTTACAACAGTTTTGAAAACTTTTGGTATGGAAGAATGCAGACCACCATTGGAGCCACCATTGGACCCTGCCATTAAAATTGACAACTTTAAGCGAGACATTCCTGACAGTCAAGAGGTGGAAATAAACTGGCGCAAATTAATTGGATGCCTGATGTACGGAATGTTGGGATCAAGTCCTGACTTGTGTGCATCAGCGGGGATATCTCGGTCGCTATTAAAGCTGTGCTAGCCAAGAATTATGGCAAGCATTAAAACGAGTGCTAAGGTACATTAAAGGAAATCTTGACTTGAAACTTATATATGACCGAAATCGAACCCATACTGAAATAGAAGGCTTTGTAGATGCAGACTGGGGAAGAGACTTAGAAGACCGGAAGTCTATAACCGATTACACCTCTAACGTTTTTGGATCTTATGTTTCTTGGTGATCAAAGAAACAATCAACAGTGGCATTATCTTCCACAGAATGTGAGTAGGTTGCCTTAAGAAAAATTTTGTCGTCAAAATTTTTGAGAACCAATCTGCAATCCGGGTAGTCAAGAACCCTGAGCACCACAAGAGGCTCAAACATATCAACATACGGTATCATTTTGTTGTTGACAAGGTTGCTGAAGGAGTAATTGAGGTCTATTATGGGTCGACAGAAGAACAACAGGAAGACATCAAGATGTTGAATAGACCAAAGTTTGAGAAGTACCGTCTCCTGCTGGGACTTAAATGAAACTATGTCAAAATATACCAAAAATTTAATTTAGGGGGAGTGTTGGGGAAATTCATTTTTTGTTGATTGGTCACATTTTGTTTATTCTTAGTAAGAACATTTTTTTGGAGTTTTAGTATTGTGTGTAAAAACTACAACTCATTTGATTTAAAGAATAAAGTTGAAATTAATTAACTACTCCGGTTAGTTACATGTCATTAACAATAATAATTTAACATTTATCCCTTTTATATGTCAAATTTTGTTTGGTAATATTGTTGTGTGGTAATGTTATTTTCAAGAAAATAATTTATGTATTGAAAAAAATTGTTTGTGAACTAGACCCAATAAATATATATATTTTAATGTGTTAATCTTACCCAAAAGGCAATCACAATATGCCGATATTATAATAGTTGTATCCAACAATTTAAAATGTACAATAAGAAACAAATGCCTCCATCTTCAGACTATTAGAATTGAAAATAATGAAATTGTAACTGTCAATATAAAATATAAAGGTCTATAAATTAATTAAGTATTGTTTATAAAGTACCAAGTTTAGAATCTTGCAAAAAAACTAAACTAAACATAGTGTGTTTAAATAGGAAGCACCATTTGAATTCAACCTATGTTAATAATGATTTAAACTTTTTAACACATAAAGAAAAGTATAAGTAAATTAACTCATTTAAATGAATAAAAATTATTTAGTATTTACTTCAGAGACAAGTATCTAGTTGTCGCTAATTCTTTAACAGTGCTGGAAACTGATTTAACTATAGTCCCGACTCCCGCAAAAGATTATCAAAATTATATAACTTTCCTTTAGCGCTACTTTTTTTTTATATATAACAAGGTATTTCAGGAACAAATAAGCTCAATTTGGAGTCGACATAAACATGACAGTCAGTTATGTCATCTGTTGGTATCATTTAAAAAATAAAATTACCATTGTGTTTGTGATGGTTTAAATGATTTTAAACTAAGATTTTATTATTGTCATTAATATTATTTCTAAAGAAAAAAGGAAAAGTTTGGGATGTCTCTGTATTTCAATCATATTTACAATCATAGACATTGATCTTAAGGCTGGGTTTGTAACGCATAATTAATATAATAGCAAATAGTGCGAGAAAAGTTGAAATATATTATGTTAAAGATAGTATTTATAACAAATACAGAGTTAGTAGTGCAGAACGTGTAAGTTAATTTATATTTAACTTTTGTGCATTTGTATAGACTTGAGAATAGACTGCCCTAGTTTTAGCCAATGAGAATGTGAGGAGAATGCCCATATATTCAGCAGACGAAAATTAGCTGTTGTGTCCATGTATAAAATGCCTTGTGGTAGGCATGCTTGTTTGCTATTTACGAATTTTCTTTGCTTAAGGCCAGGTTTACATTGATGCATAATGCATGTATATAGTGGCGCGGGAACGGAAGGGAGGGTTACGGGTGACTTTTAC
>CABFWB010000745.1:98100-137069 GCA_902151455.1 Timema bartmani
AAATTACATTACAACATGAAATACTCAGAGGAAAACGTACCTATGAAAATTTGTACAGAACTGTACCATATGTTATAGAATTTGTAATAAGTCTACAAATTTTAAACCAGCTAGTTTAGGTTAAGTCACGTGATGTTTTTCCTTCCATTTTTAACAGCAATGAGAACACAAAACTACAATAGTAATGAAAGCAAGGAAATTCTACAGTAATTATAGTGTTGGCTTTTGAGCTTTTATTCAAATAACATTTTGTGGTTGAATTACCCATGCTTGTGATTTACACTTTTTTTTTTTTTTAACTAGTTTAGAGATGTAAACTTTGAATTAACATTTTCAAAACACTCTCATACTTAATATATTTTCTAAAATAGTAAGAAGTCTTAGGAAATATACACCTCATTTACCCTCAAAGGTAGCAGCGTGCAGTAGATTGTTAGTTTCCTTGATGGAGTAGCCCATAGACCATGTAAAGAGAATAGAAGTATGCCAGATGGAGAAAGACATCTGATTGGCCGACCGTGTGATGTCATTCAATACACAAGTCAGCGCGTTACATACAGGAGATTATATGGAAGACAAAACTAAGTTGTTTAAAATCAGGTCACATTTTGTAATTTTAAATGATAAATAAACCTTTAAAAACCACACCAATAGTCCAACTAATGTTATTACTTTACTTAATTTAAAAAATATGTATGTTTGGCTGTTTTAGTATTAAAATTTAAATTGCTGTGTACTGGGTGATGTAATCAATGACACAATCTCAAATTACTCAAAGTGGTTCTACCTTTCTATTCTTTTTACATTGGGTACGACTAAGTTTTCACTGTAAATGTAGTTGTTACACATGAGGTTTAGGCTGTCACTAATTCTTGAGATGTCATCTGAATTGAAATACTTCTAGAAGATAATGAAAAAAAAAAAAAATTATCATAGAATAATTATACTACTTGTTAAGTAAATAGTATAGAAAAGTTACTACACTGTTTGAAATGTTTGTTGTAAATACTTGAACAATTAATGAGTTAAAACAATAAACTAGATAAAGTTCAATCAATGTTTTTACCTTATCCATATAACCACATTTCTTTTCACCTTTTGGCATTACATAGAAAATAAAATATAACCGCTTTGAATACAATATTTTATCTGAATGTAAAGGGTTGGATTTCAAACTATTCTCTAGGATAGTTTGCTGCTTATGCATGATAATTTACTTATAAAGTGTTGAATTTGATTACTTAAATGAAATTAAACATACAAAAGAGGCTATAAGGGCAAGGCCTACACACTTGGCAGAAAACTGAAGGCCTCAAAGTTCACAACTAAAACACAAAACTATGAAATTACCCTTCTCTCCATTCAATGTTTGGTTTAATATGACAGCCATTTGGCATCATTTTTTCTTTGTTTGAATAAAATCAGTACTACTAACCTTATTGTTTTATTAAATGACCTTTCTAGATATCTTTTCATTCTTTACCATTTTCCTTTTATGTTCGTTTGTTTTCCTCGTTTAGGAAATATTGTAGCACAGTTTATATTCACTCTTAATACCGCGGATTTGATCTACTTAGCTTTAAAGTGAGCAAATCTCAAGAGCCAAATAATTTGGACATTTTGTAAATATATTGTTCACAAAAATGGAACTCTACCAGTTAAAACTAATTAGGTTTCAAAAACCTATAGGATCAAAATAAAAACTTGCTTCGGTGGCTGCATGGTCTTAAGCACTACCCTCGTAATAGACTCGACTGCCGAAGGTGGGGAGATAAACGTTTGATCCTAGTTGGGTGCATTAAGGCTGGTTTTACACTGATCCTCCACACAAATGTAGGTGCACTTCCTCTAAATTGAACCCTCCACATCACTAACACTTTAATGTAATTAGTACTTAGGCGTATAACCTGAATAAGTAGTAAGACACTGCTAAAAAAAATAAAAAGGCCACAAAGCTTTGGTGTTTGTGAGGCGTAAACCATACTGATTGAGGCTTCTGCATGCTATTAACAAATAAATGAGGTACCAAGCCCTCAACTGGGGGTGGGGTGTGTGGAACAATAATTAGTTAATAACGTTAAAATCTACTAAGAATTGAAGTCACGTTTATTTAAATTCCTTTTCCAAAATAAGTTACAGCAATATTTGTCTTGTGGTATTGGCAACACTGCCTATCAGTTGTAATAATTCAGCTTTTAAGTGACCAACCAAATGTAAGACCCTCGTACACATGCACATGTTTATTTTCAAAACTCGGATTCGTCCCCTTAATCATCCTTTCTACCCACCCACTCGGCTGCTATTGCGGCCAAATGGGGTACTACCAGATTCTCAACTCTGACTCTCATAAAAAACTAAACAGAATTGTCGACTTGAAGTGGAAATCAATTTACGTTGTACTCTGTCAAACATCAAACCCGACATTCAAGAAGTGACAAAAAACAAAAGTGCCAGCCATCAAATTAATTTTGTACTTTGATTTTGATATAAAATAAAGAAGTGAAAATAAAACAGAACTTTAGAGATTTTTTATAGCTATATAAAAAAATAGATAAGGGGATAAGTTGTAGTGGTGAGGGGGGCATTTGCTGATCTACCGAAAAGGGGATGTCAGCTGAAAAAAAGTTGGAAACCACTGCTCTAGAAAACTCTGTTAAGCTATGCTATATTAAATGCAATGGGATGGGTTCTATTTAAAACCAAGAGTAAGACTTTTACAGTATGCCATTCTATGTTACTTTATATTAAGAATATTAAATTGATCGTAATCCCAGCATAAAGAATTCCAATGAAATGGAACCTAGGTCAAGGCATGGGTTGGTTATGTTATTTCTCTTTCAGTGTCAAGGCGTGCAAATCATGTTTTGTCTTTTTTTTATGTTTTACGGCTTATAGACCATTCACGATGTATTCATATTCACATTAATGGGGCAGATATAATTTAAAGAAAATTCACCTGCACTTACTTAGGAGTGGGGAAACAATTTTATGAAAAACCACCCCAGTACCCCGAACCAAGATTTTAACCCCAATCTCCTGTTGTAAGCAAACCAGTCTCTTGTGAGGGATACACTTTAAACTAGTGTTATCCAACCTGAGATAAGTCTGGAAAAAAAACTCGTGTATGTTCCATATTTTGCTCTGCATCATGTAAATGTCCCCTATTTTAGGAGTTACATGATGTGAATCATTTTAACTTTGGTATTTTTTCTTTACGAGTGTATTAAAATATAACGATGATACAATATTTTCAGTTATAATAATTTAACATAGACAGCCCCGAGTTCGAAATTTAGCCATTGGGAATTGAGAATCCCCGGATTCTTATCTAACCACTGCTTAATGCGTTTCATGTAAGAGTCAGTCAGTCTCAAGATATCGATTAACCAGCGGTAATAGTAATAAATTAATAATTAATGGAGTAGGTCGAGTAGCCAACCTTAGACAAGATAATGTACCTATTTGAAGTAATTTTTTTTTCTAAAATAAATGTTTTATTTCTTGCTTCCTTTTTGCTGACAGAATGAAGAGGTAAGCATAGGCCGGTAATACCCTGATCACTGTTGGTGTAGCTTCACATTGGAAGACTTACAAAAATTTCTGTGATGAATAAATGGATGAAATTATGTTTTTTGCTAAAAGTGTAATTTATTGTTTTAATTTATTTTGATGTTATATTATATATTTATAAAAAATAAACAAAATTTATCATTTTGCTTTAATTAAATGGTGAATGTTTTACTTAACTAACATTCTTATGTTCCTAAAAAATCCAGCTACTAAACATGAAAGTTGGGTGTGATTTTTTGTGTTTGAATCATAATTGAGGGCGGATCGAAGCGAAATGACATAGCCGTCAACGCTCCTGAATTCTCATTGACATGTAAGAAACTACATTTACAGTTTTATGGTCGCTTTGATTCCATAGTTTTGAAAAACAGAAGGTGCTGGCGTGGCCCCTAAACGATGCCACAAAGCATTGAGATACATAATACAAACACCTTAAAAAGGGCTTGAAATGAATGTTTTAAAATTTGGTCCAAGATTTATAAAAATTTGAATTGGTCTAAACATAATTCATGTTTCCTTGTCAAATAAAACTTTATGGTCTTGTTAGTGAAACTATTCTTGATACACGAAATAGCACCAATTTTGTTAAGCACAATTTTTTTTTAAAAAACACTATGGTGAGCCTGCTAGTTATATCGACTGAGTGGCCACCACCTCTAGTGATGATAGTACCAACATTTCAGATAGAGGGTGTCATGTGGTCAGCATGAACCCTTCTGCCATTAATCTCAGTTTTCTAAACCAGAGCTGCTTCTCATTTGTCCTGACGAGAGTGAGTTTGACTCCTAAACCCACCGATTCAGAGATAAATTTTGGATACGGCAGGGATTGAACCCGGGACCTCTGGATCTATAGCCAGGAAATCTGACCACTAGATCATACCTTCAGCCTATAGATAAAAGGGTGTCCCTCCCCCCCAAAACCTGTCTGATGAGGTTCTTATATGAAAATTGAACTGTTAATAATAGTACTTTAGGTTATATGAATTCACATTGAGTTAAGTGATTTGGGGTTTTGGGATCAACCAATAAGCATTAGTAGCAAAAAAAACTTTTTTTTTTTAAATTTCAAACCTTGAGGTTTATTTTTTTGTTTTTTTAAATAATTTTAGTCTCCTTTAAGATTCTATGGATTAATCCCTAATACGAACAAGAGAGAGGTCTGGATCACGGTTGTAACAGTCAACCCAAGATTTCATAAAAGGCTGATTACCATGCATAGTTCTCGGCAAAACTGGCCACATTTTGTGTTTAGTATGTACCTTCATATAAACCAACAAGATAGCAAGTGTTATCTTATCTTGAACCGAGTCAAGACTTCAAACTGCAGACATTTCAAAGTCCTGGTTAGGGCAAATAGCAAGCAGCTCCATTATAAAGCTAGGTAAGTTATGAATGGAATTACAACCTTTATAGTGCTCGGTTACAACCTACATATTACGTAGTCGGAGGATAGCAGTTAAAAACATAAACAATCACTTTACAGTGCACAAGAGATCCGAGCTATGCTTCTTGTTTGATGGCTGCAATATTTTAATCGGGGCTGTGGAGTTAGAGTCGGTAAAAATGTACAGACTCAAAGACTTCAAAATAAAACTTATAATTACCATATATTGTTATATTATATCATTTTAATTTAATACTTTTTTATTATTTAGGACCAATATTTGTAGTTTGGACTAGCAAATTTATTCAAATAAATATTCACAATGTCAAAGAAGCTTCCCATGAAGTGATTTGTATTGGAGAATTTTTGTGCAGTAGGTACATTTTTCATTAATAATTAATATATTTTTCTGAAGGAGTCTTAGTCGAACAGTTTAAGAGTTGAAGGCTTGGCGTACCGACTTGTCAATCCTGATTTTTATCTCAATTATTATGATAGAAATAAAATTAGCTTGGCATCAAAACTAATTAGAAAGAATGACTCATTCTAACCGTGCACCTCTACAAATGTGATTCCAATTTAAATCTAGTGCTATATTATAGTACGAATCAATGTGATAATCAAAATATGTATTCAATTTTAAATAATTTGATAGTTTATAAAAGCCTAGTGCATCAATTTTAAATTGATATATCACATATTTTTGATTAAGATAAACTTACACAAAGTCAAAATACACAACTTTTTTTTTTTAGAATTATCAATTTTAAGGTATGGTAGGTATTAAAATATTCTATCAGGACTTTGAACATTTGTTCGGCTAGTTCACCAGATTAGTCAGACACCTTAGCTCAGTCCATAGCGTGTCTGCCTATTGAGCTAAGGGTCCCAGGTTCGATTGCCGGCATGGCCGAAAATTTATCATTGATGAAAATATGGGTTTCAAATTGATAAATTGACAGCAGGACATGAAGCTACGACAGGCCTAGCAAACCGGTAGTGGAGAATATAGGGCTTGAATAAAAAACCTGACCAAAGGCTGGAAACAGTAATGGATGTAAAAGTTTGCTAGATTAAAATGTGTTCACTAGTTATCTAAATCTTTGATACGATAAAGAGCTTCATGTTATCTTTTTCCCAGAATTCAATAATATTGTACTTTTACAACAAAATGTTCCTAACATAACTTTTACTATGTAAAAACTTGTCACCATTAAAAACTGATAGAAGTTTTGTTTATGTTAAAAAAAAATATTAGGGTAAGACTCTCAGCTGTGGCGATATATGATCACGTCTAAAGAATGAGTCAATATACCTACGAGTCACGTCTAGCTGTGCTCTATCTCGCCAGCACGCTCCTGTCCATCATGACAACGGTGTGCGCACTTGTGCCTTATGAACACTGGCGCGAGATACTTGACGTGTGTGTCGACATCAGATGCAACTGTATGCTTTACGCCTCCGATACGTTTAACTTCTTTACCGGAGGATCCAGAATCCTTTGCCTGTTTGTGGTGTTTGCATCCGCTCCAGCGATAGTGATGGGGGTGGTAATGGCTAGTTACCATGGTTACAGGGTGTGCATCTCTGCAAGACATCAACACACACCCAATGGTCGCAAGAGTAAAAGGTAAAGATTATACCTTTTACAAAGTTTAGTTAATTTTAAAACAACAATATTTACACAGGAGCGAATGTCTAAGAGTTGAACAGATATTTTCATGTCATTTTTAAGTAATTGGGCAAACACATTTTTAGATCTACGAGTTTTTCAATCGTAATAAATGGTGTTGATATATTTTAGAGAATCCATACATTAACAAAAACTACCTGTTCAAATATTATAACCAAAATAGTTCAGAAAAGCATACTAAGTGGCACTACAAGGAAAAAAATTATACAAATTTAGCTTTTTAAACATTTAATTCCTGTTTGGGCTACTGCAGACCATCTCTGTGGTCTTGTGGTATGAGATCCTGGCTACAGGTCCAGACATCCAGGGTTTGATCCCCAGTGCTTCCAGATTTTTTTTTGTGAGGCAATGAGTCTAGAACAGAGTCAACTTGCTCGTGAGGACAAATGAGAAGCTATTTGAATGAAAAAGTAGTGACTCCGGTCTAGATAACAGAGATCAACTGCTGGAGGGTTTATTGTGCTGACAACATGACACCCTCTATGCACAGAAGTTAGCACTATCTTCGCCAAGAAATGGCGTCTTCTCTTGTCGGTTTGGCTCGATTGTGGGCTGACGCCATGAATTATATAGGCTACTGTAATAATTATCGTTTAGTTCCCACAAAAACTTCATAATGATTGGTTTGCCGTTGAAAATTACCAATTTTTAAAGACGTCAGGTCTGAATTTCTGCTTAAAAATTATACTTAAAAGCATACAAATTTACTTATATTAAAAAAAATTCATATACCCAATTTTAGGGAGTTTAGGGATCTAGGATTAAAAAAGGGGGGACTTTTAGGGACCAACTATGAGCCCTGCACTTAAGCCTACTGTACAAGACTAAAGGTACTTCAAAAAAAGGATTAGTTAACACAAAAATGTATAATTTAACTTGAATACTTTACAATTCTAAAACATGCTTATTTACTTTTTGTTAAGAAATGGTGAAGTAGCCGTCATCCAATCGCGGAATGAAAACCCCGAGATGACTACTCCGATATGCCAGTGTTGGACAACGGTGGCGCTTTTGGGCATCACAATAGGTCTACTTATCCTGGCCGCGGCCATCATTCTCACCGATGGTTATGTCAAAACATGCAATGAATATAGGAAAACACTCGTTAAGACACTGCCAACAACCGGGCTCGCCACAAAGGTAGTTTACAACCGTCTGTCGTGTTCGTCGATCTTGGATTTCATGGATTACCTGGAGCCAACAACAAGACCGTTCAGGCGCAGAGAGAACTTTGATTACTCCCGCCCTTATGAAGAAAAAGATTTCATGAGAGGAGATTTTATCAACACGGCGGCTAGTTTACTTTTGGCGATATTTACTTCGTGGATAAACTGTGCGTTGTGGGGGTTGATAGTAATACATAATTTCATGTTAGCAAAACTTGCTAGAAGCAGAAATACTGGCATTTAGCATATTTAATGAAAACTTTTATTTATTTAAGATACATCGAAACTAACATTGGATGATATCTCGAACCCTTAAGGATATTCGAGATTCAAGAAAATTTCAAATTCGAGCATCAAATCCTTTTTTTATTCTTCCATTTTTCAAGTGAAATTAGTTTTAAGTTTTATAATACTACTTTTTGGTGGTTCACAACCGATTATAATTATTATAGGATGTACTTAACAACTAGAGCCCAGACCAGTAACTTAACACTTAACTGATGGTGTGAATGTTATAACAAATGAATTGTAAGAAGGAATGTTAACATTTAGTTACTATTTGTATTTTATATTATTCTACAATATTTGTATTTCCTCTTATGTTTATAATTTTTTACAAGATTCCAATTTGGATTTGAAGATAAATTAGAGATTCGAATTAGTAAAATAGTGGATTTGACCCAATTCTAGAATTAAAATTTGTTTGATAAATGTTCACAAATATATATTTGTGTGTATGTTGAAAAAGGACACCTAGATATAGGAATGATACCCAAATTGTTATTAAGTCCATTATCATTACCATTAGTTTGCTTTGGGAAGAAAATTATATTAGCGCAGTTGGTACTTTTCCTTCTTCAGGAATTCTTAGGATAAAAGTAAACATCAGCTACTTTTATTGTTAAATCCCATTTGAAAAAAAATAATAATAAAGATCATAGTTCACATTTGAATGGTCAAATAGTCAATTTTGCAAACATATTTTATCCCAGGATTTTATTTAATTTAATGTAGTAATCAATTTATTGATTAAAAGAGAGACTGAATTTGGATGTGTGCAATAAAATAGTATAGTCCTTACCTTTCGACGTTGTTGTAGTGGCGGCAGAAGAAGATCTTGATGTGCGTTTTCCTAACTATACTAGTTATGTGACAAATAAGATTGAACTTTCACTTCACACGATTTATCAACGGTATATTAAGAGCTTGATGTTTCCTGTTGCATTGCACGAGGAAAGACAGGGATCAAAAAATGAGCGGGAAAAAAAATATCACGGAGATGTGACTCGTAGAGACTATTTTCCAACCCTACACAGAGAGAGAGAGAGCGTGGGCAACTTTCTGGGACGAATTCTTAACAGCAGACTTTACGTTAAACAAAAGAACGTGACCGAAATAGCATTTATCCTAATAAGGGGCAATTTCTTACCATTCTGCAGTCACCCAGAGCCAAATGTGAAAATAGTCTACCAGTCTTTCTCTGGCAAGTCTGTACTGAAATCTAAAAGTAGACACTGTATATAAATATTAAGGGCTTTTGTTTATGAGGGAATAGACATACCTGATTTTAAATTCACAATTTGGCTCAAACAATAACTACAAGCCCATGTTAAATAAGGTGCTGTGCAAAGAATCTAAAGGGATTCAGTATTTTCAATTTATTTTTTACAGCTAAATACAACAAAATTAAAACTTAATTGTAAAACTCACTTATAATGTTTTGTAATATCTTAACAATGTTAATGGGTCAGCCGATGTTTCAAACTTAAAAAAAAACAACAAAAAATTATTTTTCTTAATGAATGCCCATTTAATGTAAGAATCAATTACAGGTGAATGTGACTTAATTTTTAGGACATCTATGGATAAAATTCCATACAACTCAAAATAAAAAATCTTTCTCATATTTAGAGATGTATAGAGGTATAATACTAAAGGTTTGGTTGGGTCGAGTATTTTTTTTTTAAATGTTTCAAATTCAACATCAATATTATGAGATATTTTTCAAAGGAATAAATTATGAAATTGTCTTCTCTAACCTTTAAGACTTAAAAAAAAAAATGAGCAAATGATTAACAAATAATGTTTTCACGTCAATAACAATACACATAATAATAATGATTCTATCTTTAATTAATTTAGAATTATTTAAAACAATAAAAAATCTGTTTTTTTATTATAAATGTGCCCTGTTAACTATGGGTGGGCATAGTCCACTTTTTTAATTCAAAGAGAATTAAAATAAAATAACGAAAATATTCTCAATGCCTTATTTCTACTTATTCATATAGAGTTATATACTAAAATCCTATAGCATATGCTTTATCATTTCATTTTTAGCTAATCAAAATAATATCACAACATTCAACTCAATTTATTAATTCTAATGAAAAGGGCTTTTATTAATCTTTTTATCATGTAAATATTAATTTGTAATACACTTAACAGTCACATATCAAACAGAGGCTTTTAAAACCGCAAATTGATAAAAAAAAATCTTTGTTTGCAGTGGTACATTTTGTTCAAACAAAATCACACTATTACACCATTGAATATAATTAAATGAATTAATGTTTAACGTCTTGGAAATCCATACAAAATAGTAGTATGAAAATGTGTATTACGGTTTGTGAGCTATGTCGTACATAGCACAACAATTACAGCGTTAGTTTAATAGGTATGCATTAATTTCTAATAGCAATGTCTAACTCAATGTTATTTAAAAAAATTGTGATTTGATCTTAATATCATATTATATTCTGGGCTCTCAAATTCAAATAAATAAAAGTCGGAAAAGATTGAGATTGTAATTGTTGGGGAACCAAGGTCAAGAAATTGAGCCTAAAATTTAAGAATCAGAAAAACACCTATGACATCTCTAATTAAAAAAAAAAAAAATTACACTCATTAATATTGAGGTGGCCCAGTGGCTAAATAATTTTACAGTAATGGATATTGATAAAAATAAAAAAAAATAAGCTAATAAGTGTAAATTTGATGAAGAAAGCCCACTTAGGGAAAGAGGAAAAATGTGGGAAGAATTCAATGCACAAAGGTGACATCTTCTACCTTTCTTCTGTCTTCTATAGTAGAAATAGTCACACACACATTTTAACACAAAGAGAATAATATCTTGGCATTGTTGCCTTTATCAAACACAAAGAGAGGAGGGAATATACTTTACATAAACACTGAATTACTCTAAGGAAGAGGGAATATACTTTACTCTATGGAGTAATTCAGTGTTTATGTAAAGTATATTCCCTCCTCTCTTTGTGTTTGATAAAGGCAACAATGCTGAAACATCTATTTGTGTTAAAATGTGTGTGTGACTACTTCTACTATAGAAGACAGAAGAAAGGAAGATGTCACCTTTGTGCATTGGATTCTTCACACATTTTTCCTCTTTCCCTAGGTGGGCTTTCTTCATCAAATTTATTCTTATTAGTTTTTTTATTATATTTTGGAAATGTCCATTATTATGAAAATATTCGCACTAGAGTAAGATAACAATGCGAATCACAGACAGAGTTGCCTTCAAATAAATATAAAACCTTTGTAGAGAAAATAGCCACAAGTGATTGTAAAAAGAAGTATCACATATACAAAGTCACACACATTTTTTATCCTTTGTATGAAACAGTTGAATTATTTAGAAGTTTTTCTTCTTTTTGGTGAAATAGGACTCGCTTCAGAGTTTGGCTCAGCGACAAGCGAGGAACTTGTGGACGTGCTAGGTAGATTCAAAGACTCTGTAGAGGTATTTTGTGAATCGTTGAAAGATTTCTTTGACGTTTTGGAGCCGTGTATAACTGAGGTGCTCGCCGGGATTGTTGCCAGAACACCCCCCCAACTGAAACCTTCCCAAGCGGTACCCTTCATGTTCGAGTAGAGTTGAGAAACGGTGGTGTAATGTACGTGTATACACTCTGGCACTTTGATGATGGTAGGGATGAACAATTTAGGTGAAATGTGGCGCTTCAACACGACTAAACTTTCCACAACACACCTCATGTCAATGGGATCCACTGGAAATAGAACAAAATGTATTGTTACAAGTTGAGTAATTCATACACTGTATTGACCCAAAAATAGGTTGTACTTTTCCTTCAAAAACCCCTTATCCCAGTAATAGGCACAATCTTAAGATTATTGAGCCATAAGTGGGACGCCGCCAAATACAGCCATTGGTGTAGCTAGGGCTTAAAACTGGCCATCATTTCGTCTTTATGAAGGACTTTATATTAACTGGTTTATTTCGATTGCAAATAGTTACCAAAACGTATGCATATTTTTTTAGATACACGAGAGCCGCATGTAATCTAAGGGCCACGTGCGGCCCGCATACTGAGTACCACTACCTTACACATCCCTTAGTAACCTATAATCCCAACCTTGCATAGTAAGTAACAAATGTTGTACAGAGGACCAGTAGCAGACATACAATTCTGAGGACCCTTTGCAACCACTGTTATCTTGTTTAATGGGGTTGTTCCATGACAGATAACCAGACATTAAAAAAAATAATAAACCACTACAACCCGCGTGGTCTAACTTGCTATTCTCGCAAAAGAATAGACTGCCAATGACAGAGATCAAGGTTTGAATCCCAGTCGGGTATGCCGAGGATGATTTTTCCAAAATGGTTTTCCATTCTCCCTTCATGCAAATGCAGGTAAACTTCCTAATCCCTAAAACCATAAGCGTGAAGCCCGAGAGGATAATAAGACACTGTGCTAATGAATAACTACACTATATTAATGATTATTAATGTTGTTTTTATAAAAAAACCTTCTCAAATAATAGACCCAAAATTTGTAAGCAATGTAAACTAAAGTCGCTTAGTCCATGATTAGGGGCCCTGAGGCTTAAGCTTCATTAGTTTCAAAGTAAATCCACACCTGCAAAGGAGTGCATGTAGTTATATCAAAATGGCTTTTAATAACCACACTTTCATTTTAAAATGTTGGAACCATGACACTTAATACCTAAAAAATAACTTGAAGCCAAAATGGTTGTTCTACTATTCAAACATGTTTTAAGAGACTTTTTGCTACACTCATTTGGTCATCATTGTTTTTATTTAATTTATTTGAGTTATTTAACGTGCACTTTCCAAACAGAGTAATTATATCAGCACACGAGAATGTCTATGAGCGAGAGTGAAAAGGACTACCAATTTTACCGGGAAAGGTATTTTCACCTAACTTCCAAGGTTCCTTCACATGCCACAATCGACATGGGACCAACAGCTTTACTTAACCTCCAAAGGAAACTCTATCAATTTTTATCGCTCAAGAAAATTCCGTAGACTACTGATGGGTTTGGGCACACGAATGACGGGTCCTGAGCCGAACACTTCACTCCAAAACCACAGAGTTCATTGTCACCATTGTTATTCTAACGTGACAAGAATTTTTAGTATATTTATTTATTACTTCCCAACCTCACTGCCCTATTTATTACGGCTTTGGCCAGAAAATAAGCTGCCCCCAAAAATGTAATCAATTTGGCAGCGGCAACCCTGAATTTTTACAAAACTATGTTGATTTTCCGAGTCTATTTTTTTAATGGTGAAAAGTATGCTCAATTGCTAATGTATTATCTTGAATACCTACTATTAATTTTTATGTTAAACGGGGATTTTAATGTGATAGTTCCATCCAGTCCACTTTATTATGCCCTCTGTCTTTCAGTTTCATTCTAATGTTATCCTTCCATCTGTGTCTAAGTCTTCCCAATGGTCCCGTCCTATTGGGTTTCCAGCCAGTACCCTGAACACAGTTCTAGATTTTCCCAATCGCGCTGCATGTCCTGTCCATCATAATCTACAAGACTTGATTATCCTAATGTTTTGTGATGAGTACAATGTATGTAACTCACCATTATGTAACCTAATCTCTTTTTTTTTAAGCCAATATCTTCCTAAGCACCTTGTTTTCGAACAACCTAAATTTATTTTCGTCATGTAAGGTAAGAAAACCATGTTTCACATTCATAGAAAACAACTGGTAAAACTATTGTTTTGTATATTCTGAGTTTTACATTCCTTGGAAGCAGGCGAGATGTCAACAACTTACTGACCGAGTAATATCATACATTTCCCAACTGTATTTCGTTCTTAATTTCCAATCTAATTGTTATTGCTAGTAAAAATTGTCCCTGATTAATTACTAAGAAAACTAATTATCTAAAATTATTTTATCAAATGCTACTCTAATAACTTTCAATTTAAATACGGTAAATTCAAAAATTAAAGTTTCATTAAATTTATTATTAAAGATGCATTATGGATAGAATTAGCTGTGAAAACTTTATATGTTGATAATAATAATAATAATAATAATAATAATAATAATAATAATAATAATAATAATAATAATAATAATAATAATACACATTAAGTATTCCTAAATAAACAGCGAACTTACACTTGGGCGCACCAGCATCAATAACTTCAGCAATTTTTTTAAACACTTTCTCAAGCATATGTTTTGCTTTCTTGTCAAAGCTGCGGCAAACGAAGCCTGCGAACAACAAACAAAGGAGTTTACATGAAACAAGTGTTATGTATTAATTAGAATTAAAATGTAATATTCTTTTATCACCAAGTCTTACTACCGGTTCAGGTTATAGACATATATTAAAGGGCTCTGCGAGTGCTCGGATTTCGAGCTTCGAGTCGAGCTCGTCCTTTAATCTCGAGATCGAGATCGAAAGTTTTGTAGGCTTGTCATTTTCGAGCCTTCACTTGATGTACTTGATAATTAATTTTTAAAACGCAATATTAGGCATAGGATATTTAATTGAAATAATATTGGCATTTCCACTTATAAATAATTGGGTTACTTTAACAAATTGTTAAAAATTAATATCAATTTTCACAATAATAACGTAATAAAGCTTTAAAACTATGTTGGACTGGTAAATTTATTCAATGTTGTCATCCATTTTGAATTAAGTTGTTTACCTTGTATTGCCATGACAAAGCAATGAAAATAAAAATAGCTAAGTAGATTACTGAATAAATGAATGATTCTTTTTACTTTTTTTACCTGGTCCCTTTCTAAAGTAATAATTTATGTTAATTAAAAATGTAATATCAAAAATATATTGTATTAAATGTTTTCAAACTTATGATATTTAAAACTCGTATTAATTATTAAGTTTAGCTACAAAAATAGCACTAATTTAGTTACTATTTAGCTATAGGATTATGTTGGTTAACCTCTATAAAATCAATGTTGATCTTATTTATTGCAAAACAAATATTTTACCAAACTTACCACATTTATATTAAAAAAGCATTTAATATTTCATATTGTTTGCTAGAAATATTATTTTATTCATATTATTTTAAATTTTAAAGTATGAGCATCAACTTTTATAAGCATTAACAATTGTATTGAAGTAAATTTCTCAATAAAATAATGTCTAATGAGAGCCCGTGCAATGCGCATGTGCAACTGCACATAGAGGAATGAAAATGGAACAGAAGATGTGATCATGCACAATTAAACTAAGAAATAATAAACAAAATACAAAACACTTCAAATTTCTAATTGTTTATGATTCTTATGTTTTTTATAGGGTAAATTAAGTTACTGAAGCATATTTTGGAGAAATATAGCTTAGTAAAACGTCGGTTTTATTAACTTTTTATCAAGACAGTGTAGAAACATACTACAATTATATAAAAAATTATATAAAAAATAAGAAGTTACAGTACATTGTATATCATTCTTATCTCAAAATAATTGATTTCTTATCAAAGACATTGTGGAGAAAATAATCTGTAATTTAACAGAATTTACACTAAAAAAACTTTCCCTGACCATAATAGCATTTCCCTGACTTTCCATGACCAATTTTAATTTCCCTGACTATCTCTGACTTTTCAGGTCAGCGGTAACCCTGCAACAATGTAAAGTAATTGATGTTGAAGGAAGCCAACCTTAAAGGATAGTTAGGTCAGGTCTGGATGTAAACAAACACACTTCTCTATTTCTTCTTACGCTTTTACACTTCCCACTTCTTCAAACTTCCGAAAATTCAAAATAATGTGCTACTCTGGAAGTTTTGAAGAAGTGGTAAGTGTATAAGTGTTTGAAGAAATGAAGAAAGAAGTGTGTTTCTCTATCTAGGCTTAACCAATCATTTAAGGTTGACTTCCTTCACTATCACTTACCTTACATTATTGTACAGTGTTCCTACAACATCTTATTGTACTTTTCCAAGCTATCATGCAATTATTCATTTTATTACTTTTTTATGATCGTTAGTGTAATTTTAATGTCCTTAAAGACACGAGTGTTGAAACCATCTTAATTATTTTTTTCTATTAGGCCCTATTTTTTTTAGTGTTGTTCTTATTTTTAAATTGCGTATTTTTAAGTGTTATTTCTAATTTAAAAACTGATATTTCCATTTATTAACTTTTTTTATAAGTGATTATATTTTTAAAAATGAGTGTCATTCATATTTTAAAAACATGTGTTTTTAGTATATTTTTTAAATGTGAAATTTTAAAGATGTGATATCTATTTACATTTAAAATAAACAATTATATACCCTTTAACATTTTTAAATTATGAATATATTCAAACTCGGGGAGCTTTTAGAAATATTCGACTCAAATGAAAAAACCCAAGCTCACATACCCCTAATGTATGATAAATTAATATAACTAGGTATGGATGAAGAAGGAATATATTTTAGACATAATTTACCCACGTTTGCGTGGAAGGGGAGTAGGAAACCATTTGGTAAAAATCACTCTCAGCAGACCCCGACACGGATTCTAAAACCGATCTCCCCGTCTTCATAAGTTCAACACGAGAGTCAAGCCTTAGACCAGCAGTTCCCAAACTTTTGGAATGGCGTACCACCCCAACAATTTCCGTAATTTGGAGTGCTACCAAAGATGATGCTGAATATTTACTATTTTGTTGTACCCAGAATATAACACAGACTGCACCGTCTGACTGAGCTAGAATCAATGTTACCAACTCACTGTTTAAATCTGTTTTACTTTTAGCTAGACTTGGGTCGTAATATATTTATGAGAGTTGATAAGGCCTTTTTCTTTTTCCGACTTTAATCTACTTGTTTTGTTTGGCTTCTCACGGTGTACTACGGGGAATTAATTATACGTACCATAGTTTGGGAACCGCTGCTTTAGACCATTTGGCCACTTAAGCGGGTAATAGTGAAAATAAAATGTTGCCAAGTTTCTAGTACTACGAGATTTTGGCTGTAATATCATGCTATATTTTAAAATCTCCTGCAATCTGAATGGCACTTACTGACGGTGCGAATGGCAACCATACAAGCTTCGACCTTGATTTTACCCTCGCTCTTCATCCAGCTGTCTATCAGATTTAACAGCTTTCTAATGATGTTATCATACACCCATCCCCAGGAGTTCTTTTTGGCGATAATAAGGAAACATGCCTCTACGTCTTTTATCCTTCCTCCTGAAAAAATAAATAAAAATGTATTAATCCAAAATAAGCCTACTTTTAAATAATATCGTAGAATTTACAAATTTCGTAAACCAACAGTAACTTTTCAAAATATAATTAGAAGGTAGATTCTATATGAGGAAGTGTCGAGGAGGGTTAGAAGAGGAAAGGAACCTGATGAAGATGATGGTGAAAAGAAAAAGTGTTGGTTGGGCCACACACTATGTAGGGATTGTTTAATGAAGAGGTGGGGAGGAAGAAGGTTTGGAATACTAACAGATATCAGGAATGGAAGAAGATACAAAAAGGATGAATCCACTTTCTCTGACTCGATAATAGTGCAGGAGGTACTTACGTTCAAGTTTGTGAAGCAAATAGTTTGTAACATGATGGACCATAATCCCACCTCTTTTGTAACCATATGATTCGACAAGCTTCTTTGTTTCTTCCAACTTGTAGATGGGATTGGATTTATTGTTATTCTGTGATAAGACTACATGGGCCATCACGACTGACCATATACTATCTGAAACACACAAATAAGATGTTTCTAGTTTTTCATTCTTATGTAATTTTGATAGGCCTATCCAACTTATTGTCATTTTTTAATATGTAGTTTCTTTCTGTTGCCAACTTAACATTTTCTTGACTTGGATCACTACCACATATTTCTTGGCTAACTTGTCGGATTAACTTAACTTTTAACATGTGACTTAATATAATTTCGTTGGGATATTACAGTTTGGTACAGAGATAGGTATTTTAGTTTCGTTCTGATCTTTATTCAAATATAATTTTAATTATTTCTAGTAATTCTAACTAGTAGTTTTTACTAGATTTTGCGGAATTACCCGCATTTTCTCGGTTTTTTCCAGACACAAAAACTTCCCTGTGTTTTCTCGGTTTTCCAAGTGCGTAGCAATCTTGTGTGATATAATTTGAATAAACACCCAATTGGCAAGTTAAAAAAAATGAAAAATTATTTTATTCATCATTTAGACCTCAAGTCTTGTACTCTTTGATATTAATCATAATAATTAAATAATAAAACAAAAGCTTATTATTTATCACCACGTCTTACTACCTGTTCAGGTTATATGCTTAAGGGTAAGGAATTGGAAAGGGTGAATTTAGGGGAAGTGAACCCACATTTGTGTGGAGGAAGAGTGGAAAACCCTTTATTAAAAAAAACCTAGCTCACCTAACCGAGGTTAGAACTTCAATCTCCCCATCCTCGGCAATCTAGCTCAACACGAAACTAGCGTGTTAGCCGACTATGCCATCGAGGCGGATAAAAGCTAGTTAAGGAATATAAAAATAGAAAATGATAATCATAATTTCATATGCCTCTATAAGGAAAACCTCTTTTCACTCTATGAGGTAATTGTACTATATTTGGAAGACGGTATAGGAAAGGTGGATAGAAACATATAAAAGGGACGCCACAATATGGCTTTATAATGAAAAGAACACAGTTCACACTTTACATTGCTGCCATTGGACAAAGAGGTAATGGTTGCTTCTTAAAGAAAATCGATCGTCAACGGCAAATCTCCCGACCTAGGTTTCATTCTATCGGAAATCGTCAGGGAGGAATTTGAAACGCGCAACACAACTTCCAAAAAAAGAGTAAACAAGAAACAAAAAAAGGGAGAAGATGGAACATTGTAAAAAATGATAGGACACATAAATAGGAACGTGTAGAAGGTATAACATAAAGGACAAACAAAGTAAAAAGAAAATGGATACGACTAAAATAACATTATCATCCAATGTCTTTTTCCTGTTTTTGTTCTTTATGTTATACCTTTTACATGTTTCTATCTATGTGTCCTATCATTCTTTACAATGTTCCATTTTCTACCTTTTGTTTTTTGTTTCTTGTTTCCTCTTTTAGGAAGTTGCGTTGCACGTTTCAAATTCCTCCCTGACGAGTTCCGATAGATTGAAACCTAGGTCAGGGAATTGGGCGGTGACGATCGATTTTCTTTAAGAAGCAACCATTACCTCTTTGTCCAGTGGCAGCAATGTAAAGTGTAAACTGTGTTATTTTCATTATAAAGCCATATTGTGGCGTCCCTTTTATATGTTTCTATCCACCTTTCCTGTACCTTCTTCCAAATATAGTAAATTTCATTATGTACAATTTCTAACTTGACACACATCTAACTTTATATTTGTAGTAATCGACACTCACCGACTTTACCTTCCTTGACCCTCTCAAGAATATTCTCATAAAGATGTATGGTCACATAGATAACAGCAATCGCAGAGTAATTGAGACAGTAAAGGGCATCGTAGCAGAATAAGGAAATGTAATCGTGCCACACTTCTCTATGGATTCCATTATTCGCCTTTGCTTGCCATAAGCATAACTGTACACAGAATCTTGTCAGAGAATACACCGAGTAGCCCTGCAACCAAAACAGGGGTTTTACTAAACATTTGTGATTACTTTTATGCCAATAATTCACTATGCATACATATATTTCTTGATAGTTTAGGTTCTTAAACAATCGAAGAACTCATTCCCCTAAACTAGTCCAGTATAATATTTCTTTAATTAAAAAAAAAGAAGGTAGAAACAAAAGTGCTCTGAATTTTTAATTTCATTCCTAAATACTATGTTTGTCTTTCTATTTAGAACATTGTTACAAAATCTAACAAAAATGATAATTTTCAGTCTTGCCCAAAATCCAGCTAAGTCTATGAACTGAACTTGTTTTAAAATATATCACCTAAATTGTATTGGGATCAAGTAAGGAATAATAACTCCAGATAATAGAATATACTTATTTGTGAATGAGGAATGCAATCATTACTCACAAATCTATCAAAAGAATAAAATGGCATTCTGTGCCTGTTATAATATAAATTATACGCAAAAAAAATCATGGGATATTATTTAAATTGCAAAATGGCACCTGGACACAGGAATCGAACCTGAAACCTTTGACTTAGTACGCCAATGCTTTTACCACTGGGCTATTCAAGAATCGTCCCATAGCCAAGGTCATTCTTCACTCATATTTTAAGGCGGAGTCTTTTAAGGATATGTGGAAATAGTCAGCTACATATGTGTGATCAATTAAGATCACGCGCTATCAGATAACACAGCTACTTTCGTCTTGGGAGGGCTTTATGCTGCCAATAGTACAATGTCAACTGTACATATCATGATGGATTAAATAGCTAAGCTATTATATTTGTTAATTACGGTTATAGCCGCATCTAAATACATTCTTTAAATCGAAAAATGGCACCTGGGCATGGCGCTATCCAGGAATGATCATGTGACTTACTGAAGGAGTGTGATGCAATCTGAACAATCGTAACTGCACTCTGTCATACAACTGCTGTGGCAGATATCTAAACCTTTCGTCTGCTCTCACCAGGCCCGCCACCAGAAGAAGCAAACTGTCCTCAAAGTATGACTTCTTGCGGAAATTGTCTCGGCTATAGTTTGGTAGCTCTGCCTTTTCTGTGGAGCGCCTCGTGATCTCAATAATGATGTTTCTAAAGAAGATACATTTACATTAATAATTTAAACTTTTTTATCTTAAAACATGGATGGAAATTAAAATAAGGTCAATGAAGAAAGTTTACAAGACTGCTTGGGGGATGTTAGTTTAGAAGCCTATAATATAATTTGCTTCATCCAATATTGTTGATATGTGGGTAGATTTATTATGTGTTTATAATAGTTACAATAATTACTATTAAACACATAATATTTAGTGATAAATAAAATGATAGAATGTTAGGAAAATGGTAGAGCACAAATAAAAGTAATAGAGTACAGATAACACAAACACTGAATTACTCCATTTTGAATTTTAATCCAGTGTTTGTGTTATTTGTACTCTCTTCTTTGTGCTTGATAAAGGCAACAGTGCTGAAATATTATTATATTTGTGTTAAAATGTGTGTGTGACTACTTCTACTATAGAAGACAGAAGAAAGGAAGATGTCACCTTTGTACATTGGATTCTTCCCACATTTTTCCTCTTTCCCTAGGTGGGCTTTCTTCATCATATTTACTCTTAGTAGTTTATTTTTCTTTTTTCTTTATTTTTACAAATTTCCTTTTATTATAAAATTATTTAGCCATTGGGGCACCTCATTTTTAAACTTTGATAAGTGTATGAAATTATTGAGTTTTGTTATATGCAGGGCTGTGGAGTCTAAAGCAGTTCTGGACGGATTAAGAATATGTTAAAATGTACCGAACCAGCTCCAGATATAAAATCAAATCCCATAATATTCTAACAAAAGATGTCTTTTTTTTCTTTCCTTTATCAATATTTGTAATTAGGATTGACAAATTTATTCAAACATTAGTCCACAATGCTAAAGGCGATTCCCATAATTTTATGTTCTATAGATCTAAGTGGGTGATGATAAAATGGCTTGGGCTACCATTTTACTGTAGTAAATTTGTTACTAATTAATATACATTAGGCATTTCTGGAGTCGGACGGTATAAAAATAGAGGAGTCTGAGTAAAGAAAATAAAGATATGTTGTGAAGATTTTTAGCTCTGAACTTCTCTACCTTTAAGGAATGTGATCTTTGAACATTAGCAACGGAATTTTACCAACAATTAGTAAGATTAAAAGAACAACACTTACACAGAAATCATGTGCGACTCTGTGAAGAATTTGCGTGGCACTAGCATATCTATTGCATCCTTAAGGCTTATCAGCTCATCCAAATATTGCTTCAATATTTCAGGTACTTCATCTGAAATACAAGTGTAGAGATGAATTAAACCATGAGATAAAATTAGTAGTTTTATAAAACTTAGCTGTCTATTTTGAACTATATTGCTGACCAAAAAACATGTCTCAAGATATCTAAATTATATAGTTACAAGTGTTTTAAGAGAATGTGATATTGACTATTGGTTAGTGACACTAATGACATTTGAATGTTATTTTTGAGCAAATGTTAAGCATGAAATAATGTGTACATCTGCTAACTGATATAAGGAGCCAGAGTTCAGTTCCCACATATTTTCTTACACAATTACTAGAAAATTCAATTAATGAATAAGAGTTTTAATCAAGTAAATCAAGGTAGTTTTAAGTGATGATTATATTAAAGGTCTACTACATTTAGGAATACATCAATACATTTTACACAGTAAATTAATAAAAAAAAATCACTTCAATTAATTCATAAGAGTTAGATTAGATAGATTATATTAGAAAAAAAAAATGGGAGTTCAACATGACGGTTCATCAAATCTACGTATATTTTAAAAAGGCCTATGATTCAGTTAAAAGAAACTAAGTGAGGTAATTTTGACTGATAGGCAAAGCTAGGTACGGGTTGGCTGTAACATATCAGATCCAGACAAAATACATAGCGGGTTTTAAAGGACATGCACTTTCCTCGTTACTTTTTATTCTAGCCTTATTAGGGTAGTGTAAGAGAGTAGGAAAGGGTCGACATTAAACGATACATCACAGCTACCAAGAAACGCAGATGATTTAGCTTTGTTGGGCAATAGTAAGAAAGATGTGGCAAGAAACGCAGAAAATTTACTAGAGGCTTGTGAGGAAATAGGTTTAGAATTGAACGCTGAAACGACTTAGTATATGGTCACACAGAGAACAGAGATTGGGGACGATAATTTAGAGATTACTTCAAACCATATATCATTTGTCAGGATTAATGAGTTGAAATATTTAGGAACATTTTAAACCAGCAATAATGATATTATATTGGAAATTAGGAGAAAAAGTAAATAAATAAAGTAGGGAAATGCGTGCTTGGTCAGCAAAGTGTTGTCATTTTGCCTGCGTTCAAGGAATGTAAGGCTTAGAATAAACAATTCACTGGTTGTGTGAAAAGTGGTCTTTTACCTTATTTGATGAAAACAAATTAATGATTTTTGAAAACTAGGTGCTTAGGAAGATATTTGGTCCAAAAAGAGATGAGGTTACTGGGGAGTGGAGGCTACATATATATAAAGATTATTATTATTTAGCACCGCATCTTACTACCCATTCAGGTTATACGCTTAAGTACTAATTACGCTAATGGGTTAGGAAATGGGAAGGTTGAATATAGGGGCAGTGAACCCGCATTTGCATGGAGGAATAGTGGAAAACCATTCAGGGAAAACCACCCCCAGTTCACCCGACTGAGATTCAAGCTTTGATCTCCTCGTCCTCGGCAGTCAAGCTCAACACGACTAGCTAACTAAGCCACCGAGGCGGGTCTAATGGTGTTAAATCAGGTGAACGCATAGGTCTAGCCACAGATCCAGCACAACCAAGCCATCTTTCAGAAAAATTGATATTAAGCCATTACCAAGGACCTACGCAGAAAAAAGTTTTTATTTAGTTTTTTGCCGTTTGCGTGAAAAGGGAGCTAAACCAAGCAACTCTCCATTTTGAGTTAATTTTTTGACCCACTACCACATCCTAAAGTTTAGCCACTTAACCCATGAACCCCGTATAAAATCAAAATCTATCAAAGCTACAGAAAAACTGTATATGTTGAGATTATTTCCTTTAAAAAGAGGTATAAAATTATATTTACCCACCTTTTTGATGAGCCATGCTGTTAATTTCTTCTTGGTAAGCCTTGCTGAACATCTTTTTCTTAAAGTTTTTCCTCCAAAAATTACGGAAAGTGTGGGACAAAAAATGAGTCACATCTTTAACATTATGCCAAAATTTTGGTTTCTTATTAGAGAATCTTTTTAAATTTGGGTCATCTGGTTCATTTAAATCATCACGAAATAATACACTCTCACTCGAGTGTTTATTACAAGGGTGTGGATGTTTAAAGAAATTCTTAGGAGGGTAGGGATATGGGGTTGTAGTGATTACAGTTGAAGTGGCTATACCCATGTTCATCACATTTTGTACCATGGAATGATAAGGCCTTTTGTTCTCAGTAAAATACGGTACCGGTGAGCCGGCAAATGTTTCATACTTTTCAAAGGTGTAGGAACTGTGAGATTGAAACTGATTACCAGACATATGATGGCCTCTGGGTCTATACAAAGCAACAGTTTTTGACGTTGATTGGCCTAAGCTTTCTGAATAAAGATTTTCCCTGTTTTTAGAGCCGAGGGCACTTTGCGGAGGCAGCTCAGGAACCGGAACAAGTTCGGGAAGCTCAACAGGTTCGGGAAACTGAGCCTTCCGGACACAAGGTTCTGGTGAGTCCAACTGTGCGCTACTCTTTCTTGTGGCTACTGAGATGGCTGGCCCTGTAGAGTCTTTTTCAACCATCTTCTTTCGAATCCTTTTGGGTGGTACTGATTTACTTTCCACAATTTTTCTTTTCCGAGAGGTCATATTTTTAGTAAAATTAGTTTGTTCATCAGAAATACTGGTCATAACTTGAGCTTCATCTTTGTTAGAAAATAAGGAGGACGAGCTAGGTTTTTTGGGAGGTACTGATTTACTTTCCATAATTTTTCTTTTCCGAAAGGTCATATTTTTAGTAATATTAGTTTTTTCATCAGATATACTGGTCATAACTTGAGCTTCATCTTTGTTAGAAACTAAGGCACACAAGCTAGGTTTTTTGGTCACACTAAGCCTGGTATTGCCGCTACTATGCGATATCTTTGAGTTTGACTTTATAGACGGCGTAACCGGTTGTGACTTTCCTTGAGAGCGCCCCAACTCTCTAGAGGGTTCTTTTTTAAGCAATAAGTCCATGGCATTTTGGAAATCTCCAAGCTCCTGCTTTTCACTCTTCACTTGGTGCGCTATTCGCTTGGGCTTAGCATTTGGAATTAGATATATATCCCCGACTGCATCTGCTTTTTTATTTACTTTGACAATATCAGTGAAACGATCAACTACCTCAATTTTTGGCTTCACCTTAGTATAATTTCGTATTCCAGGCATGCCAATTGTTTCAGATTTTTCAGATTTGATCTTTGTCGAAATATTTGTTTGCTGGTCAAAGTCATCTAAAACTTCTGTTTTTATTTTCAATGTGTTACTTTGTGAAGCGTAGGAGTTTTCTTTGTACTTAGGCTTTACTATTTGTGAAGCGTTAACATTTGCTTTGTAGCCAGGTTTTACCTTTTGCAAAACATTCACATTTTCTTCATATTCAGGTTTTAAATTTTGTGCAACATTTAAATTTTCTTCATATCCAGGTTTTAAATTCTGTGCAACATTCACATTTTCTTCATATTCAGGTTTTAAATTCTGTGCAACATTCATATTTTCTTCATATCCCGGTTTTAAATTTTGCGCAACATTCACATTTTCTTCATATCCCAGTTTTACCTTTTGCAAAACATTCACATTTTCTTCATATCCAGGTTTTAAATTCTGTGCAACATTTACATTTTCTTCATATTCAGGTTTTAAATTCTGTGCAACATTCATATTTTCTTCATATCCCGGTTTTAAATTTTGTGCAACATTCACATTTTCTTCATATCCCAGTTTTACCTTTTGCAAAACATTCACATTTTCTTCATATCCAGGTTTTAAATTCTGTGCAACATTTACATTTTCTTCATATTCAGGTTTTAAATTCTGTGCAACATTCATATTTTCTTCATATCCCGGTTTTAAATTTTGTGCAACATTCACATTTTCTTCATATCCCAGTTTTACCTTTTGCAAAACATTCACATTTTCTTCATATCCAGGTTTTAAATTCTGTGCAACATTTACATTTTCTTCATATTCAGGTTTTAAATTCTGTGCAACATTCATATTTTCTTCATATCCCGGTTTTAAATTTTGTGCAACATTCACATTTTCTTCATATCCCAGTTTTACCTTTTGCAAAACATTCACATTTTCTTCATATCCAGGTTTTAAATTCTGTGCAACATTTACATTTTCTTCATATTCAGGTTTTAAATTCTGTGCAACATTCATATTTTCTTCATATCCCGGTTTTAAATTTTGTGCAACATTCACATTTTCTTCATATCCCAGTTTTACCTTTTGCAAAACATTCACATTTTCTTCATATCCAGGTTTTAAATTCTGTGCAACATTCACATTTTCTTCATACCCAGGTTTTAAATTCTGTGCAACATTCACATTTTCTTCATACTTTTCTATTTGCGAAACAATATCATAATTATTGTCTTCATGTTTGGCAGATTTTTGATCGACAATTTCTTTGCCGTAGTTTTCTTTTTTTACTTCAATGGAAACAAATCCACCCTTCAAATTTACTTTGGAGTCAGTACCACAAATCATTCCAAATGACATAGGGGAGTCGTGTTCCGTTTTAAAAACGGGACTTGTTTGTTGTGATCCATACGTGAAGGAAACACATTCTTTATCAAGCTTTCCAATATCTGGCTGGTGTTTAATAGGAATAGTAGTTAAACGATTTGTAGAAATACAGGAAATCTTAGCATTTTCTAACCATTCTTCCGTCAACCTCATTTTTCCTTCTTTGGGGGTTTTATCCGCAAAAGGTATTGATAAAGGCTTTCTCATTTTAATTGTGGCCGCTTTATACACATTCAAAGGTTTAGGTGGCACACCTTCAATGTTGAGATGGGAGTTCTCGTTGATGCAGGAACTTGTTTCTGCATATGGTTTTAAACTGTTTTCATTTTCTATAAAGGAATTTTCATATTCTATGAAAGGTTTTTCTTCGTCATTATTGAATAAAGTCACATTCTCTACCAAATCTATCTTATTTTCCATTTTGTCTTCTTTAAATGAATTTCGGGGGATACAAATTTGTCTCTCTTTGGACTCGTGGATGTTCAAATCATTCTCTTTTTTGCTAACAAAACTGTCCCTTTCAGGGTCCTTTAACAATACTTCAGCTTCAGTTGAAGATTTTTTGTCAATACTGTTGAATAGCCCTTCTTCACTTTCTGTTTCAAATTCTTCCAAGAAATTCTTAGGTGTATGAATTTCTTTTGTTTTTTTAAAGGTATGAACATCTATATCTTTAGATTTTAAATTAGGTGGTTGTTTACAAATTTCAAAAGGAAATTGTTTTTCTGAGAGATTTAATGGTATTTGTATTGATTCAGTCATGACATCTTGAACATTATATTGTTTTTTTACCGAGAGATTCAATGGCTTTAGAACCGCTTCATTTGGGATTTCATCTTCAACCTCAAGTTTTAATGGTGTTACACTTTCATTGAGTTCGAGTGTATTTTCTATCGGAATCAACCTCTCGACAACATTATCAGTAAGATCGCTTTGCAAAGAAGTGCACTGTGAAACTGGTTGTATTTGTTGAGGTCCTTTCATTTTTAAAGATTTAGCTTTAGTATGACTTGGACCTTTTTTGGCCCCTGTGTTTGAAAAAGATAAATCTTCTGTTTCGTGTTGTTTCAATAAATCTTTGGTTATACACATTTCTTGTTTTGCTGTGAACTCATTAATTTTTAAATCTCTTTCCCTGTCTCTATCAAATATGATCTTACTATCTTGAGTTTTTAAAGGAATGGCTTTGCCTTTAATCAAATTATCTTCATTTGTGGCATTGCCATTGTTGTGAAGCAAAGAATTAACTGGCTCCTCCCTAACTTCAACAGAAACTTGTTTTTCTGCATGGAGATTTGGTGTTCCTTGAAATGCTTCATTCACGAGCACATCCCCAACATTTAGTTGTATTGGTGTTATGTCTTTGTCGAGCTGATGTGTTTTTTCTGATAAAATAGGAACTAGATTGTTATCGAGGGAGTTGATTTGCAATAAAGTACTTTTGGAAATAGTTCTTATTCGTTTTCTTCGCCCTTTCTTTGTATTTGATGATTTTCCCATTAAAGGAAATAATTTTTTCAATCTTGATCTATCGATTACATCCATATTTGTATCTTTCTTCTTAGAATTATTAGAAATAGATGTACTGTTTTTCTTATCAGACATAAACGAAGACTTTTTATTAACATTTGGAGTTACTTCAGATGCAACAGTTACTCCGGGTGAAACATTAATTCTGGCCAGAGCACTACGTGTCAGCCTTGGTGTTGTACTAAGTAAGTCTGATATTTCCTTTCCATGTACACTTTTAGGAGTAGATTGGTCTGATTTTTTAATAGCGTCGGTTCTCTTGGAGGTTCTAGAGTTGTGATCTAAGCTTTTTCGGTTTGTTAATGTTTCGTTATGATCCAAATATGAAGAAACCAAATCAGGTTTTTCGGTTAACATGGTTTTAGAAATTTCAGCTTTCTCCGGAGAACTGTTTACTTTTGTACTTGGGCATTGTTGAACATTTGGAGATTGTTTTAAATGTTTAGTTTCACATACTGTTGGATTGAGATGAACACTACTATCTTTTTCAACAAGACTAGAAGAGACTAAATTATTTTCAAACAGTACTGTGCTTCGCTCATCAGATTTTGTATTAATTTTGTTGTTGTCAGCATCTTTTGTTTTAGCTTTAAATTCATCATAAATGTTCCTCGAATCAATGTTTAGAGATAAATCTTTATCTGGCACTAAGCTTGTATCAATATTTTCAGTAGACTCCAATATTTTGGAATTTTCTGCAAGTGGCCTCACGTTGTAATGTTTACTGTACAGCAATAATTCTTCATCATTTGATACCTTTTTAAGTCTACGTTTAAAACCCTTTGCCTCACGTTGAGAATGTTTCATTGATTTTTTCTTTTTTACTGTAAATTTCTTTCTATTGAATCCAAAACAGATATCTTTACAAACTCTAGTGTGAATTAAATGACTCATAAATGTGTTACTAAATCTTTTCCTTGCAATAGAATACTTTTTAAACTTTTGATCCATCCTCTTAAGTATGTTTTTATTTTCCAATTGCAGTTTTTGTATTTTATTTTCAAGTTCTAAATATTTAGAATGGAGGTTTTCGCTGGGATGAAGATCTGCAACAGTTTCTTCATTTTCTGCAACAAAAAAAACACATTAGGATTAACAAACAAACCAACCATAAAAAAAAGTAAATTATACAAATTCTTATCTAGTCAAAGGAAGTGATTGATTGGACTATCCCGAAAAGATTAAGTCTGGTAAATAACCAATTAGAATGTACACCTAATTCGAGGTCAAGACACACATAAAGTTTACAAATAAACTGATAAATGGGCACCTAAGAGCCTTATTCGAAAATCATTAAATAAAGAACAAAGCGGTAGGTCTACAAACAAGACTTAATTATTTTTCTTTAAGCCTTAATCCTTATATGGGGTGAATGCATGTATCTATATTATTAGCATAGGAATGAGGACTGAAAAGAATTTAGAAGAAATCTATCCATATTTGTTGTGAAGAGTATAGTACACAAGAAAAATTAAGTTGTCAAAATTCACTTTTAAAACAAACAACTTGCAATAATTTTCGGGTTACAATATTAATGAGAAAATATTTATATTTTTCTTTGATAAAACTCAGAATTGATTTACACATTTTGATCTTACTTTGTTTGCTTTGATTTATTTTATTGTTTTAAAATCATAGTGATCATACCTAAGTTAAGGACAGTGCTGGTTTTAATGGGGGTGATGAGGTGGGGGCGATCGGGACTATTGCCCTGGGGCCCCAAAAACACCCACCAGAAACAAAACATTAACTTACATTTTCTATAAGAGCTGCCTTCTTGTTTTGTGCCTATAATAATGTTTTTCCTGCATGAAATAATCGGTAAACACAAATTTATAGGTATGCACTTTAAATAAACAATAAAAATCATGCAGACAATTTAAATATTTACTAACAAAGTCCTCGTTATCATTCTATGAAGTCTTTATGTAGCCTACTTCCCTTTACTTTGTTACTATTACATTTGCTGTCCGACACCTTAGCTCAGTCGGTAGCGCTTCTGTCTACTGGGCTAAGGGTCTCGGGTCAGATTCCTGGTATGGCCAAAAAATTTATCATTGGTGAAATGTTGGTTTACCCTTTCCAAGTGCTGAATTAAAGGCCGGGGGCTGGGTGTTTTGTCTTTTCTAGATTCAAGTTAGTTTATAAGTCGTGTACTGATATAATCAGTCAGTTAATAAAGTGCAAAATTTAAATATCCTGAATAAACGGAGGAAAAAATTATTTAAAATCAAACAGTTGCTTAGTTTTTTTACCTTTCCTCAGACATGCTATGATGTGAATTCACGTGGGTTTATGGAGGCCCCCCACACTGTATACCGCCCCTACATACCTAGGCACTGCCTAAGACAATTAACTTAGTAAAAAGTAATGACAATGACAGTGCACTTCTTTTGAAAGCATATTACTTACCAAGAAATTCTTTATGGATTGGTTTGCCAAAGAAGAACAGTCCACTGTGTTTCATTGCTTGTAGTTCAGCCTCAAATTTATCTTTATTCAAGGATAGAGGCTCAGCAGGAGCCAAAGTTGGATTAATATTAGTTTTGGCTGGGAGTCCACTCATCTTTTGAGGCGATAAAACATCCTCTTTTGGAAGGGAGCTCATCTTTTGGGGCGATAAAACATCCTCTTTTGGAAGATAGTTCATCTTTTGAGGCGATAAAATATCCTCTTTTGGAAGGGAGCTCATCTTTTGGGGCAATAAAACATCCTCTTTTGGAAGGTAGCTCATCTTTTGGGGCAATAAAACATCCTCTTTTAGAAGGTAGCTCATCTTTTGGGGCGATAAAACATTCTCTTTGGGGAGACCACTAGTCTTCTTTTGTGGAGAGAAAACATCCTTTTTGGGGAGGCCACTCATCTTTTGAGGGGGAAAACCATCCTCTTTTGGAATGTCAATCATCTTTGGAAGGGAAAAAACATCCTCTTTTGGAAGGTCACTCATCTTTTAGAGGGTAGAAAACGTCCTCTTTTGGTAGGCCACTCATCCTTTGTGGGGAGAAAACATCCTGTTTTGGTAGGCCACTGATCTGTGGTGGCAATAAAACATCCTCTTTGGGAAATTCACACATCTTTTGAGAGAAGTAAATATCCTCTTTTGAAGGTTCAACTAACTCTGGTTGAGAGTGCTCAACCACAAGATCCTCAAATTCTGGAGCTGTGGGTTAAGGAAAATGAAACATTTATATTAGTTTAAAAAGTCTAAAAAGTCAAATAACACACTAAGTTTAGGCACATAATTTTTAAAAAACTAGACATAAAAATATATGATCATATAAAATTATCTGTCAGTTCAAAAAGTTATAATATAAACTAATATGAGTTCTTATGCAAAGCTTCTGTAAATGTTGGTGCAAATTTAAACAGAGATATAAGATGAATAACTCAATCTTTTTGACGGTTTACACTATCTATAGCTTCTGCTAATGGTATACCAACTTCAGATATAAATTCAAATATTTGAATCCAAAATTAAAAGACTTGGTTTAGGATATAACTGATAGAAAATTTTGAGTGTGGGTGCACACTTGCGAGTTAAATTTGCCTAAACATTTTTAGTATTATTTGATTAGGCCAAAAGACCAAGGAGAAGAGAAGGAATGGCAAAGATTTAAAGAGTGTTAGGTTAGAAGCAAGGAGTCGAACCGGAACAGATAATCGAAATTAACAGTTATTTTCAAGGAACCGGAACCCTAAATACACCATCCTGAAGAACCGGAATTAGAACCTTTAACCATTTTAAGTTCATAAAGGTTCCTAGTTTTACAAAAATGTATAAAATTTTGATAATTTAACCATTTTTTTCCCCCTTAACTTAATTTAGTTTTGAAATGTTATGTTTTCCCCTTCCTCAGTAAATTCTGAAAGGGCTTGATATATTTTAGTTTACTACTTTTTATGAAACCTTTTTTCTAAAGTGATTAGAAAAGAGTTAATGAGTCCTTAGCAATACACACTAATGAGTTTAGATTCCGGAGGAATGTCACGACTGTCTCATTGTTCATCAGTTTCTCACTTTAATGTTTGAGCTAGAGGTTTAAGAAGATATATTTAGCTTTGATAGACAGCAGATAATACCACATTCCTCAGAAGTTGAAATACAGAAACTAAGAAACCATCTCTTTTGGACAAGCAGTCTAAACCTATTGTACTTAGTACTTCCTGGACGTGAAAACTGATAATCTGGTGGTTGGTTGAACAGATTATAATAGAAGATCTAGTGAGATGGAGGCTGGCAAAATGAAAACTTAAATTCTTTCACTCAAGTTTAAAATAGATAGTAGTTCCGAGGTGTTAGTAAAACGACGGTGACAGAAAGTGTGTGAATGAGAGGGAAATAATGGACGTAAGTAAAGGAGGAAGAATGGTGAAAGGACAGAGGGAGGGAGATGGAGGCATTTCAGAAAAATGACCCAGTCACACGCTGCAAACAGTTCATGATTATGATTAGGGTTTGAATAGAATTTTTATAACAAAAACTTCTCGNAAAAAAACCAGTATTAAAGTAATTAGTACATTAATAGCCTGAACGGATAGAAAGACACTGGGCTAAAATTGTTTTAAATTAAAGAACTGGAACCTTTATTGTGCTCTAACCAGAACAGGAACCTTTAAAATGTTTGTTTAGAGAACCAGAACCGATAAAAATATTAGTTCGACTCCCTGGTTAAAAGCATCAGTGGTGAGAGTAAGAACTTGCGGAAAGAGGATATGAAAGGAAACAAGATGGTGGAATGATAAGATAAAGGAAGCAGTGAATGCAAAGAACATATTTAGAGAATGTTTATCAAAAAGAACAAGAGAGGCAGGGGATAAGTAAAGAGATGAAAGAAGAAATGCAACAAAAAAAAAATAGTATGGGAAGAGAGCAAAGCATGTCTGGAAGAATGGATTAAAGAGCTGCAGAAGAATGTTGAGATAGCGGAAGCACGGCTGAGACGGTATGGACATGTAATGAGTATGGAAAAGAGGAATGATGGAGTTGAAGTTTGGAGGGAAAAGATAGCAAAGGAGCCCAAATAAGAGATTGGATGAGCAGATAACAGCAAGTGTGTGAATGAGAGGGAAATAATGGACGTAAGTAAAGGAGGAAGAATGGTGAAAGGACAGAGGGAGGGAGATGGAGGACATTTCAGAAAAATGACCCAGTCACACGCTGCAAACAGTTCATGATGATGATTAGGGTTTGAATAGAATTTTTATAACAAAAACTTCTCGTTTTTAATAAATATTCAGCACAACATAGAAGTTTGATACAACTCTGCATCACTCCTAATTGGCATGAAAAAAATCACCAACTGTTCAACTCTAGTTAAGCATGTAACAATGTTGAATTGAAAGGGTTTAGAAAGAGTATAGTGATTTATTCATTGAATTTCCAATTGAAATAACCATACCAGCATTTAAGGAAATTCTTACCTTCCAAGACTTCAGAAATGTATGTCTCCTCTAAGGGCGCTGTCATATCCGGGAGAAAGGTCAAAGAAGGAATGCCCATAGGAGTTAAAGTCGACACACTCGATGCTGTGAAAGGCTTTTGTGCCGAGGATGCTGGCATTTCAAGTGGGTTCAACATATTCCCATCCTCAGACTTTGGTTCTTCAGTTATGGGCTCCGAAGCTGTTAAAGGAGGCTGGTTTTGTGTCTCAAATGCTTGTTCAAGCGATACAGGTGTAGAAATTATGGAGGCCTCGGATGGCCAGGTGTCTAGATTTGAAACCACTTCAGTTTCAGATTTGTTGGGCAACCTTGGTAGTTCCTTCAATTCAGCTGCATGCACCTCTTCTGTCCAAGGTTTAGTTAACTCATCAACTGGACTTAGGATATTTACAAACTCATCATCAATATCCAATATATCCGAATCAGACAAAGGATCTCTTCCCAAATGTTTAGATGATAATATGTCATCAGGGTGTATGGACATTAGAGTATTTGTCTCGCAATATTCCAACTCCGGTTCAAGGAGTGATTGTTTTCCCAATGGTTTTGACAGGTGAGTTAAAACTAATGCATTCACTTCATCCGATTCCAGAGACTGGGGGCTTTCTGTAACAGGAGATAGTTAAGATTAATAAAAAGGATTATTATATAAGTTATACATTTCATAACTAAATTTAAAGTTTAGTGAAAATCCAAAATATAGATTTACCTTTAAGTACAACTTTACTTTCTAATAAGGAATATATATCTATCTAAAGTATTCTTTGAGTAAAATTTAGTTCTATGATTTAGGTATATAAATTTGTCAAGCAACAATGAATAGTTATAGATTCTAATTTTTAACTAATCCCATCAAATAAAATCTGAAATCTTTAGAATATTAAGATGTGAAACTTCAAATCCGAATCTTAAGAGCGTGCATCATATCCCAACTTGGTTCTCGGCTCGCACGAGTTATGGAAGTTAAAGGGAAGAGAAAAGACCAAGATATGACAGAAATGTGTGCAGTACATTCATATTTTAATTATTAATCAAAAGTTTCCGCGGTGACGATGGGGGACAAAGTGACAAAGTTTATTGTTAATAACTACAGTATGTCCCTGTTATGACAGAATCAAGATTTGGGAACAGTTCTTAGCTGTGAAGCCATTCTAAAATGGTCAAAAACTACCTTTTCAATGAAGTTTTTATCCTAATATTATTTGATATCTCAACAATGTTCAGTATTAGGAACTTCTGTTAACTCTTTCTCCATTAATGTTTAATCAGAATTGATCCATGGGTTGATTACGCGCCGACTGTATCACAGAGTTGGTGGGCATGTGATGCACGCTCTTTATAAGATTCGGATTCAAAATTGTGAAGGTTTGAACAGTTTTACAAACACCAAGAGTTTTCTTTTGACCACAAGTGAGGAATATGTATGAATTATTTCTTAATGGAGAACTGTGTGTTTAGCAAGTATGGTTAAAACCATTATTTTAACCCACAATATTTCTAAGGTATAAATTAACTTCCAGGTTGAGGTCAAGGTGATGTATTGGTTTGCAAGGTCTCAGGATCACAACTGTCAGGGGACTTTTTAATATTGTCAATTTCACACTCCCCCAGATAACATTCTATAATATTTGGCTCGAGTTGAAGAACGGAACAGCACCTAATGATCAATATTCTTCCAGGAGGCAGCCGTTACCACTTTGCCCAAAGGAAACATTGTAAGGTGTGAAAAATCCACAGCTTATCATCATGTTCATTCTTTTTATTTTATCCTATAACTCTTTCCTATATCTTCTTACAAAATATTAAAATCTAAATTTAAATCATTCTTCATATGATTTATTTTTAAAAAACCCATAGCTCTTCATTTCCATTAATATGTACTTTTTTGTATACTCATGTTATATTTTATCTTTAGTTGGTTACTATCTAAGATAAAATATAATACCCTAAAACTATAGGGAAAAAAACAACATGTTTTATTAGTTTTGTAAATATACAGCAATTTATTTTCACAAATAAGAAATGCATTAAAAGTTAACTCATGGTGTCTACTTTAACTTGACCAATGAAATTCCAGACTTTTTCCCTGATCATTTACTAAAATTCCTGACTTTGGAGTATGTCACACCCTTGTACTACATCCCCCTTCCCCCATCTTTTTGTTAATCTTTTTTTTATGAATTATAATAAGTTTTTAAAATTCAAATGAACATGTTTTTTAATTTGTATCAACATAATCTACTAGGAATTAGAAAATATACTACACAGCCACAAACAAAAAAAAGACAGTTTGAATCATATTGTGATTTTATGATTATATGTAGAGTAATTTTTTTATTAAATGTTGAGTAAAACAACATTTCCCAGATAATTTTTTTAATAACCGACCAAATTCCTGACTTATTTCAGTTTTTTCCCAACCACTCACTTCAAATCCCTGGCTAATTCCAGTTTTACCAGATGGTAAACACTTTGTGTCCACCTATTTTTTGTACTTCCCTTGATAGTCATTGTGGTACACCTTGTTAGTGTTTTATTATCAAGCCTGAGCAAGGTCACCACTTTGTTTCCCCTTCCGTGCCTAAAGTAAATATGGGGGGTGGGGGGGAAAATGCCCTTAGGTGTTATCTTGAATTAAATAGGCCAGTTCGTTTAAGTTTGTAAAAGCAGTACCTAAAACCATCAATGATCAACACATTATTCCTTTCAATATCAAATATGAAAATAAATTGCAACAAAACTTAAGAAAGTTGTTTATCTTTTTAGGGGTGCTTTTAAATGCAATGCTAAGCCTGTTTATACTAAACAACAAACATAACCTTTATCTGTAGTTATTTACACAAAACCAATTAATATACTTGTGCCTTACCAACACTGCCAGAGGAATAGCTGCTGCCCCCAGGAGGAATGCGTTCATTTATGGAAATAAAGTCGTCGTCATCATCATCTGAATCACTCATGTTATCAACAGTGTTTGATGAATGGTCAACCAAAGTTTCCTTACGATCGCTCTCAACCGAGGAGCTCGGTGTAATTTCTAGATCACTGAACCCTGTGTCGGTACTCATTCTTGATTCTGGCTTTAAACCATAATCACAACACAATCCTGTAAGAATAAAGATGGATAGTGATAGACTTTATCAAAATGGTAGTATGAAAGACATAATTTATTAATTTACATTGGTTGGCGACACACTTTTCATATTAACAATTATTTATTATTTAAATGTTTTAGTCGAATGGCTGAGTATTTATCCCCCCTCTTCCTCACAGATATGTATGCATACAGGTAGGGAAAACTAACAAAATAAAATTATATGGGTGTAATTACAAATGACTCAAAGATTATTAAATTTGCTTTGAGTATTATAAAGTTAGAAGTTATGAAGCGTAGGAACTAGGAATAATGATTAACGTGACATTATTTCATAAACAATTAATTAAGAATGTGTTAAATTACTTGAAAAGAATCCCGTATTTATAAATATATTAGCGAATAAAATAAAAAGTGGACTAGTTATTTACCTCTGCTTTCGGTACTAGCAGGTTGTGGAGTGGATGGCTCAGAGTTATCATCTATGCCAACCCCACTGTCCGACGGAGAGGGGGCAATGCCGCTGTCCGTCGAGAACGGACGGACTCTACTCCCTGCAGGAGACGGGGCACCGCCTGATGGGAACAAGCCGCTGACTTCAAGTTCAGTGTCACTCTTCTCCTCCTCAACAGCAAGAAGAGGAGACGTAGTGACAGCGGCCTTGACCTCTTTGATCCACTTTACCAGTCGTGATGGAAGTTTATCTGTGACAAACACATACTCATAAGCAGGCAGCTTACCATGCAGTGCTTTAATAAAGTCCAGGCCCGTGTATAATTTTGAATATATTACCCTTTTATTTTTTCAAACAAGTATTATATTCACACCTGTGTCCTGTTTTTATAAATTAGAGAAAGCGAAAAACAAAATATTAGTTTCAAAATAAAATGATTTTATTTTGTAGACAGCATAAAACACAAACTCCTTGATGGTCTGTATGAAGTCATCAACCGACCGCGTTTCGGCTGGCTCATCATCTCGAGTTCAGAATATTTTAAGTCAACAAGATATGCAGTTAGGGTGTCTACTGAGTTGGACACACCAAAATTAGTGACTTTTTGGTGACCTTTTATGACCACAAAATTTCTTCGGTAAGCGATTGAACATTATATAATGCATAAATAGGGATAATGCACTCACACGCAACATTAAACTTTAACTAGATGGCGAACGTTAACCTTGTCTTTGGTATCATGGTAAAAACAATCAGACGATTAGCGCATGGCATCATGGGTAGTGGGTAACTTGACATTCGGCGAGTTTGCATTGTTACGATGCGCGAGAAATTCAAACAATATTTTCGTGACTTTTGACTAAAATATTGAAAATTCGTGACTTTTCAGGGTCTTTCGTGACCTTTTTTGCAATTATTAACCATCCAAATAGTTTTTATAAATTCGTGTTTTAATCACGTAAAAATGATTAATAATCTAAAACAATTAGTTTGTGTGAATGTTCCGACTACCAAAAGTAACAACAAATCAACACAAGGTCTTGCAGATCTTATGAATTGGCGAATGGATTTGTTAACTTTTCCTGAATATTATTATTATTATTAATTAGCACTGCGCCTTACTACCTGTACAGGTTATGTGCCAAAAAAGTACGAGAAAGAGCCTTTTAATTTTGCTGGGAGAGGTATTTTCACATACCTTCAAGGGTCCTTTTACATGCCACAATCGACATGGGACCGACGGCTTTACTTTTTCTCCGAAGGAAGTTGTGCTACGGATTTTTGTCGCTCAGTAAAAATCCGTCGTACCTCGGCTGGGTTTGAGCCCACGAACATCAGATCTTGAGGTGAGCACTTTACCCCAAGACCACCGAGGTTAACTAGAAACTGCTAGACAGCTCTCCTGCTGTGGATACCCTATACCTATCTCTCTTCCCTGTAAGTACATTCTTTGTATAAAAGATTCTTTTAAAAAAGAAACAAAAGTACTCACCATTATTTGTCAAAGCCTCGACTGTCTCTAGGTACCTCTTCTGGTGTAGTTTGTGAACTCTATTAGTTTCCTTCAATTCCTCTGAAAATAATAAGGTAATGCATCATTTAATTTTACTTTAAAAACCACGAAGATCATAAATTGTTTCAAAAATATCAACTCGAGACGGTTTTAAACTTGTTTGGTACCAAGGGCCAGAGCTGTGAAGTCAAGAGTCGTGGAGAGTTATCCAAATATAAATTAACAAAACCAAAGAAGCTTCCTAAGAATTCATATGTAGCGGAGAATTCTACTGCAGTAAATTTGTTATTAATAATTAAAATGTTGATAGTGCTTAAATTCTCCTGAATTTATTGGGCTTATTTTTTCAGCTTTCAATTCCCCGAGTATTTACGGGAGGTAAACATGCAAAATGTCTAAAAAAAAAAAAAAA
>CABFWB010000745.1:137372-150248 GCA_902151455.1 Timema bartmani
CACGCACACACACGCACACACACACACAAATATCTCGCAGCTAATTAATTACCTTTTAACTAAGTTCAAAGGTGATGTTAGCGGCCACCTGAACATTAAAAATCTATTTATGCCCTTCTACTGTGTTTGTTCTTTATGTTATTCCTTTTAAATGTTCCTATCTAAGTATCCTATCACTTTACAAATTTCCATTTTCTCTTTTTTGTTTTTTGGTTTCCTCTTTTAAGAAGTTGTGTTGCACGTTTCACACTCTCTCCTGATGAGTTCGGATAGAATGAAACCTAGGTCGGGGGATTGGCCGGTGACGATCAATTTTCTTAAAGAGGCAGCCATTACCTCTTTGTCCAGTGGCAGCAATGTAAAGTGTGAACTGTGTTCTTTTCATTGTAAAAGCCATATTGTATTGTGTTACCTTTTAAATGTGTCTATCTACCTTTCCTGTACTTTCTTCCAAATATAATAAAATTCCTGGTTAGAGCGATAGAACATTCTATCACTTCCGAGATTTTTTTTCCCCTTGGAACTCATAATTATAGGCTAGTTCCCACGTTTCCTGGTGTCAGTGACCAACCAGTCTGAAACATTCTAAATAATAAAGAAAGAACTTACTTTGTTGATTCTTTGTTGTTTCTTGTAGTTCCTTAATTGATTGCTCCTGTTCCTTTACTAGATTTAAAAGTTGTTTCTTCAATTGCTCCAAGGAATTGTAGTGAATTTTACACTCCTCCACATTTTTCCTCGCCAATTCCAAATCTTTTTTTGCCAACGACAATGCCTGAAACAAATATAGAATTTAAACATAGGTTTACATAACTTCATATGAAGTTCCAACCAAAACCGTGGTCGGGGAAAACATGTATATTATAACCAAACTAAATGACAGATTAATTGGTTCCGTGTCAACCCGTTTGGGTTAAATGCTTATGTACTAATCGAGCTAGTGGTTTTAAGAATTAGGGATGTTATATTAATAGCAAGTGTACCCACATTTGCTTGGAAGGAGAGTGGAAAACAATTTTTGGAAAAATTTCGTAAGAATGACATTTTTTTTTTTACTATCCTTTGGAAACCTTTCGAAAGAATTAGTGGTAAAGTTCTTTAAAGAAAGTCATCAATGATTTTAATTTTTCAAGTCTTGATAGCAATTTTATTCAAAATAAGTTAAAAATGGAGATTTGTTAAGTTTTTAATTTATTAACCCAAAAGGCATTCAATCTACACAAGCAGTTACATCTAATGAAGAAAGGAGCTCTTAGGTGATAAAACACAATTGTCCGCAGGGAACATCAAAAAAACAAGGGGGATATATTGTTTCGCCTTCAACAATCATTTGGGTGACCAGGCGGTCTAGGGGTGAGGTGTCCGACTTCTGTGCTGGTGGTCCGGGGTTCAATCCTCGGTCCCGGCACAGATTTATCTGATTGCCAAAACCCTTCCTTCACCTCTGACAAGACGTGTATTGATCACAACTTGTGAATGTGAGGAATGCCAGGACTACCATCGTGGTTCGGATCCCACGTTAAACTGTAGGTCCTCCATTTCATCTCACAATCACCCTACCATTACACATTAGTGTAAGTGCATATAACCTCAATGGGTGGTAAGACGCGGTGCTAATGATGATGATGATGATGATGATGATGATGATGATAATGATAATAATAATAATCATTTGAGCACAATGACATCTCGAGAAGCTATTTAGTGATGGTGACAGTTATTTTTTCCCTCTTTACACAGTGTTGCCAAGCGATAGTACAGGGACCTGAAATGGATTGTATCTTGACCAGTAGGATACTACTTTCTGACATTATATTAATAAATAATAAGCTCAACGATTTAATAAAAAATTAATTATTAATAAAAATTTTACTTTATAGCAGGGCCACAAGATATTACTTTTAGAAAATATCCTAAAATTGGATTGTACAGGGGGTGAAATTATGTCAAAAACACACTTTTTTTTTAATCTTTTCCTCCACTCTCACAGCCTGTCACTTCGACCCTCAGTCAGTAACAGTAAAGGCACTCATCAAACAGTAGTCTCACCTTACACGCCGTAAAGCCCTTCCTGGTTAAGTCCGCAGCTTTTGAGTGGACCTTGTATCCCCTAGAAAGTTGCTCCTGTTGTAAGGAAGCTATGTTGCGAGCTTGCATTAAATACGACCTAAGAGTTCGGATCTCATCTTTCAACTGTTGACATGCCCCCGGAGTCGTGCAAGTTGTGGCAATAAAATTGCTAAAAAAAATAAGAAGCCAAAATTAAGTACAAACATCTGTATGTAGTAAAACTATTAGTGACAAGTTTCAATTGCGTGACTAATTTATATTTGTGAATTATTTATATGAAAAAGTTATGCAATGGATTTTTTATTATTATTATCATCAACAGTGACATTTAAATTATATAATAATATTCTTTATTTATCTGTTAATGGGTATTATTCATTTCTATAGTGAGGCGGCTTTACATTATATTATTTTAAAGTTATAGCGCCCAATCTTACTACCAGGTCGGGTTATACGCTTATAAACTAACTATGCTAATGTGTTAGGGATGGGGAAGATTGAACTAAGAGGAAATGTGACCACATTTGCATGTAGATAGTGGGGAAACCATTTAGGAAGATCACTATCAGTTCACCAGACTGAGATTCTAACCTCAATCTCTCCGTCATTGGCAGTCTATCGGGTCTTTCCATTATTAACTCCTATCATAATAAAAATTCAATCTATTAGTTATTTTGGTGAACTAGGTGTACTACATTTAACTATTTAGTGTATTATGTAAAATGCACGAATCTAATTTTTATTGCTACCGTTAAGGATGTCTACCAGTAGTAGCTCGTTAATTTGAAAGATGAGGCCTGTTGGCGGGAGTTGAACCCTGACCTACCTTTTGGAAGAGAAGAATTACATTCTATAGGACATACGTTGTAAGAAGAGTGGTTGGTGACAACTAGGAAAAGTTATCATACTATATCCATTCGTCAAACCATATGATCACATTCATCACATTTATATCCATTTTCCAGTATAACTCACTCATCCTAAGCCCCAAAGAGGCCACAGCAAATACTCTTATTTTTTTAATTAATTTAAATATGACAAAGACCTCTTTTAAATCTGGCACCTTAGCTCAGTCGGTAACATGTATGCCTACCGAGTTAAGGGTCCCGGGTTCGATTCCTGGCATGGCAAAAAAAATTTCATAAGTGAAATGTGGGTTTACCCTTTCACAGTGATAAATTAACGGCCGGGGACTGCATGTTGTGCCTGTCCTAGTCTTAAGTTATATTATAAGGCATATGAAGCTACGACAGGCCCAGCCAGCCCATAGTAGAAAATATATTAGTTGAATAAAAAACTGACCACAGGTTGGAAACAGTAATGGATGTAAAAAAAAGGAGAGAGCCCTTGTTTGACCTCAGTCTAAAGTGCATTAGAAAGGTCTCATGATCACCTAACAGATGGAAGTACTAACTAAATTTGAGTCAAAATTGGACTTTTCATGCTGTACCCTTCAAATGTATTTAATAATTGTTTAATAGCTAGGTAAGTAAAGTATCATCTCCCTTCCTATGTATGACGAGTCACCAATGCTATTTTAGTAGTCCCTGCCTCACAGAGAGAAAAAAAACAAGAAATCAATGGGTGGGAGTAGAATTTCTTACATTAAACTTTCAAACACAATAAAAAATTCCATAAAAAATTTTAAACATACTAATATATAATACATGTTGAAACACTGCCAAATAATAATAATAATAATAATAATAATAATAATAATAATAATAATAATAATAATAAAGCAAAACTACAAATAATCTAAGCAACTATTCAATAACTAGGCTTAATATGAAAACAATTTTGTCCCAATTTTTTTATATTTTTTTAATGCTCATAAACAGTTCAGATCCCATTTCTTCAAAGTCGCACACACCTGTTTTAAAAGTAAAATCACAAATAAACAATAGCACATCATGGTTCAGAATCCAGGTCTTCACACAGTTGGTTTCAGGCACCCATAGCTCTGTATCAAAATTAATTATTATTAATTATATAAATCTAGGAGAAACTATTGAACCTAGAGCCACTTTATAATGAAAATGTTAAATCATGAATCAATGCAAAAAAACAGCGATAATGAAAGCCAACTGGTTGTTAATTCCCTCATCATCACTTCTCCATTCCACACAAAACGAGCACAAGTTTTAGTTGACTAAAGATGTGATTAAAATGAGTCAGATAGGATAAAATATTTAACATGGACTTAAAAAGTCTCACATTTTATATAAGTGAGTGTACTTTACCTCTTTGTAATCTAAGCACAATAGTTGACAAAATATGGATGGGTAAATTGTTAAAAGAAAACACCGCCCATATTCCTCGACAATGTTTGATTACTTGGTATAAGAAGAATGTAGCTAGAATTAAAATTATATTGAAATAATGGTAAAATGTTTACGTGCATTAGCAGTTTAACAAGCACACCTGTGTGGAAATTGTCGAGACATAAAACTATTTGTCCATAAACATTTCCCTTTATTTTTTTTAACGTCATCAATGTGTAGCATTTTTTAAAGGACTGGTTAATAGATGTCGAGTAGTGGACATTTCTTTAACTAGCTAAAATTATAAAACACCAATCAAAATTTGAACACAGCTTACCAGCTTATCATATTACAGTTTTACTTTATTTCTTTGCAAATGTTAAATAACAAATATGTTCGAACCTTGAAAGTACCTAAATTTGCAACAAATGGCGCAAAAGTTAGAGAAAACCAAATAAATGACAGAATGTGAACGGATGACAGAGCAGTAGGTGTAATTTATTAATGTGTCCTTTAATCTATGTGCATCATCGATTCTAATGTGCACTCCAATCTTGGAAACAACATTTGGCAAAAAAAAAAAAAAAATGATGCACATTATATCCCAGTAAATATGGTAGTAGACCAGGGTACACTGTTATAATGTAAATTAAGCTACATAAAAAGAATAATTAAGCCCAAATAGGAATAAAAAAACTTTTTAATACAAACAAATCTAGACAATTTAATAAAAAAGTGGCTCGAAGTTCAAGGGGTTTCTTGACTTGAAAACGGTTCAGAATCCAGTTCTCCAAACTGTCAGTGTATGACGGGCTGAATCCTATACTGGTACCAAAATTAAGCAAGACAACTTTTATATGAAATCGGTTCAGAATCCAGTTAGTTCGTCTTTTCCATCAGTTGGGAATGATCCTGTATTAAATGTAAATGTATATGACAGAGAAGGAAAACAATTATTATCAAGTTATCCAGATTCCAGTTTTTTCCCATTGGGGGGTTGTAGCCCTTTGTATAACTAAACAACTTAACCTAGTAGGCCCAACTTTAATAAATGTCAATCTTATAAGCTAAAAAATATTCGGATTTGTATGTTCTCGAAACCTTTTCGTAACAATCCAACCCTGTACAAGACTCCAATGAACAGTCTTTCATAGTTTTTCAGCCTAAATAAACGCCGTGACATCAAAAGTAAGTCCGTGTAGTCATACCTTCATCCTCGATTGAACTTTTTCCCCTCCTTCAAAGTAAAACATATACTGTAAAAATATTATAATGAATTGGTTACTAACAAATAATTGACATCTGATAGTCAAGTCCTTATATGGATTTGTAAACGTTGCTAGGCCTATGTTTACCTTACATTCACATTATTTCAAACTTATTTCGACGGGTTAAAAAAAACAACACACAATTGAAATGAATGCTGTGGTAAAACTACATTACAAATAAGCATTTATAAATAGTGTTAGAAAAGGATTAAAATTAAACTATTTGATTAATTGATTTATGAATGATTCTGAGTTGGGCTGCAGGTAAACTTTGTTCACCCTGCAAGGTAGCGCAGTCTTCCCTTGAGTTACACTGGGACCATAGCAGTATCTTATAACCAAGGCCCAAAAGCCGATAGTGTTGTGTTTTTTTTTCTGCTAAGAAAACACCACACACACAATGAGAACTTGTGTATAAAAAACACATTTTATGATACTTTTATATTGAAAACATAACTTTTATTGTGCATATTTTTGCAAATTTGAAGGATCTGACAGTCTACGGCATTTTGTGGCTTTTTTTGTGTGTGCAATTTTTCTCTTGTTTTTACTCTGTGCATTTTCTGTCATTTTTAGAATCATTACATGAAAGTTGTAACGCACGAGTTTTTTTAATGCACTAATTCAGAATTTCTGTTTATTTTGAGATTTTGTTTTTTCATGTAATTATGAGTACGGCCAGGCATGAAACAATGAACATAGCCTTATGTTTTCTGACAGAACAGTACTAAAAAAGTTATTTTTAAATGTATATTAGCCATAAAATTTGTTATTTATCTCTTCATTTGCGGGATTCCACAACCATTATCATGAATGGACAAGAAGAACAAAAGGATTGTATTATTTGATTTTTTTAAGCCTATCTTTTTGTTTTAAGGACTTTTTTTTAGAGCATTAACACACTATTTTCAGTGCATTTTTGGGGTTTTTAAGGGTCATGCTTATAAGCTACACCATAGCGTAATTCAAAATGGTAAGACTGCTACATTTTGGGGTTAATTAAGGTGGGAGTGCAGGGAACATGAGTTAAGGTAAATGTTTTGGAAGTTATCATAGAAAAACTTAACCCCCGCCCCCCCCAAAGAATAACTAAAATATTGCTTCAGTATAAACAGAGAGTTTAATTTTCTTCACGTGGTGACATCAATAGTTGTTGAATATCTGTCATGAGGATGGCGGGATTAGGTGAGAAACTTTTTAAATAAAGAGAAAAATTTGTCATTAAATTCCAGGACACCCTCGACAGATATTCAAGGAAATTAAACTCTATGTACTGAAGCAATGTTTGATTTCTTTTGACAAAAAAAAAGTTTTTCTATCAAAACTGCAAAAAATTAACCTTTTTTCGCGTCGCCTAAATCCCCACCTAACAGTGTGTTCTTATTTAGAAGTGAAACAACATGGAGCTTTACTAGTTGTTGATAAAGGTTCATGGGGCTAATACCGTGACCTTAAGGCTATGGGCAACCAACTTATTACCACGCATTAACTGTTTATGATATATCTACGAGTGGTTTATGGTATATAGGCCTAAAACTGTGCACTACCATAAGCAGATTGCCAGATTTGTATTAGACTTAAGACAGTCCTCATTAGATTTGAACCAGGAAGACAGATTATTAATATCAAATCAACAATAAATTAATTTATATAGTTATATTAACCTCTTAACTGGATATGAGGAGTACATGTGACAATGTAATACTCACCAATTATAAAAATTAATGCCATAGAATTTTTTATTGTTAATATCGTTTAATGTTACTCAATAACTTACAAATGAAGAGGATCACATTCTCGTGTATGGAGAGCAGAAGTATGGAGGAATCGAAATATTTCCGCCACTGCCTGAATAGTTATTTAAAACTCTATAGGCTATTTTTTTTTAACATCGCGTTTTACTACTCATTCAGGTTAAATGCTTATGTACTAATTACGCTAATGTTTTAGGGATGAGGAAGATTATATTTATATGAAGTGTACCTGCTTTTGCGTGGAGGTAGAGTGAAAAATAATTTTGGGATAACCGCCTGATAAAAGATTTGAACCTTGATCTCCCCGTCAATGGTGGTCTAGTCTATTGCGAGAATAGTGCCTTAGATCATGCAGCCACTGAAATGGAAATTATTAAAATGGAAAGAGGCTAGCCATTTTCAAAAATCAATCCCACAATTGTTTTTAATGGAAAATCAAAATAAGTGTGTTTGATTGGGTTTGTGAGTGAGCTTATTTAAAAAGGACTCGGTGGTTTTTTTTTATGAACTTGGTAAAATTATAACTACTCCGACTATACGACAGAATTACTGATCATAGTTATTAGTCCAGGGAATAGAGACGTATTACCTTACAAAAGGTCAAGTAATAATTTTTTGATATGCTGATTCCCTGGACTATATATGTTATTGATAGGATTGAATAGACAGTAAAATTAACTACGAGTCCCTAATAGTGATAATAAAGTTTCACTTAGGCATATTTGAAAGAAAGTGAAACAAATAACTCAGTCAGAGCCATGTTTAAATTTTCTTGAGTACCAATGACCTCATAACTTCAGATAATATATACGTTATAATATCACAAAATTATAACACAATTTTATGCTATTTACTACATTGTGAGCTATGTAGCATTGAAAGCATAAAGTTAGCTAATAACGTAAAGATTAAGTTTCTTGAAAAGCTCCTCATTCAAGGTGGCAAATTCATCAGTTAAGAGGTCAAGCCTAACATGGCCCAATGTTATGAAAAAACAAACACAGTTAGTGAAACCTGAGAGTTGGCACCCTTACCTAGTGGGCCAAATTCCAGAACCAATGAGTCTTCTGCCTCCCACAAAACACAGAGTAGCAAGTCACATCCAAAAACAATGTGCAAAGCCGAGGCGCAAAATGATAGGTAAAGTAGCCCCATTGCTTCTTTGGTGCTGACTGACAGTTCAGAGCTGACTTCTGACAGTCAACATTTAGGTATATACCTAGATGTTGACTGTCAGAAGTGACAACTGCTAAACACATGTTTTTTTGCAGATCATATGGTTCGGCGTAGGGATACATAATTTGGTCTGGTAGCTTTTCAAAGCAGTCAGCTGTCAGTCAGCACCAAAGAAGCCATGGGGCTACTGTAGCTTGAAAGAAATAAACTTAAGGGGCCAGACATGTATTATGTAACACACTTGATGGGGATAGAGCGGGGGGGGGTTAGGCTAGTGTAAGGTAATGAAGTTTTAGTTTATAAAACAAACAAGAAAAACTGTTTGAATTTACACATATGTAAATGAATGTTTGCAACCAACTTGGTTATCTGGGCATGTATAAACTTAAGCTTTTTCACACTTTTAAGATCGTGTTTCTTTTTTGTAAATACAAATATAAAAACTGTTTGACTAGAAATTGCATCCTTTATTCAGAATCCTATTTATTTTAAATTTATAAGATCCGATGTGAAACTAGCTAGTCTACTAAATAAAAAAAAAGTCCAGTTGAATATTACATGAGGTAAAGGTATTTTTTTTGTATAGTTGAAACTGGAACCATTACTTAACTTAAGGCGGGAGGAGGGGTTGCCAAAGCGTTATGGAGCGTGATATGAGGAGAGGGTTATCAAAAAAGGTCTATAATTGCATTATATAATACATGTATGACCCCTAAGAGGGATGGTAATTTTTTTTTTTAATTTAGCTAAATCACCCCATTAAAATAGATAGCAAAATTGTTGTCGATTCATACAGTTGTTTTATTATCGCCACATCTTACTATGTTTTCAGGATTTACACATACATGATAAATTTACTCAATGAGGTTGGGATGATGGAGAAAACATTCTAGAGGTAAACTACCAGCATTTGCATGGAAGGAGATTGGGAAACCACACAGTATAAACCACCTTAAGTAGATCCAAACGGGATTCAAACCCTGCTCTCCTTGTCACCAGCAATCTAATCTAACACAAGAGTAGCATCTTTGTGAATTAGGTCAATGAAGCAGGTTCCTGGTTTTTTTAACACAGTCTTACTACCTGTTCAGACTGTACACATATGCACTAATCACGCTATTGAGTTAAGGATAAGGAAGGTTGAATTTCAAGTGCACCCACATTTGCAGAGAGCCTGAATAGGAAAAATACCCTCAGGACACCTGACCGCGAATCGAACCAAATATGTCCATCATCGGCAGTCTAATCTAACACAAAAGTGACGCCTTAAGCCACACAAACACCGAAGCAAGTTATTGGTTTATTAATTTATACATTAAAGACTTTTTTTTCAGACTAACAAGCAGGACACAAACTTAGCAAGGTCATCACTTAGCTATCAGGGTTAGTCTCATATCTAGAGTACTTTTCATACATTTCATGTGTTTAATTTAATTGTATGATTGTAATAATACTTGCTTGGCAGTGCTGTATAACAAGTCACTGTGTAAATTCAAGTAAACAGAGAGAGAAAGAGAGAGAAATGATGTTGGAACTAAATCTTAATAAAGTCAACAAATATTGAGGTGGCCATTCAAAACGCTAGAAAAAAAATTTCCAGCATAATTCCAGGTTTTCTAGGGGGTGGGGAAATCTTTCTGATTTTTAAAGGGATTTTCCTCCAATTGTGAGTTGGGGGGTGGGGTGGGGGGGGATCCGGATCGAATGAAAATGTTTGTTAAAAGTTGTGTTGAACACACAAATTTTAGTACTTGAAAAAGTATTGTTGATAAATATTTCTATTCTATGCCTACCTAGAGGCTATTGTAGTCCTACACAATTCATATAATTCATTCACGGCCTTAGTTTACTTGGATGACAGTTCAAAGAGTTACTAGAAATTAATAGTCCCTAATATATCCCTACGCCAACAGCTTACATCTGTCACTTTGGATAACTGTAATGAAAACAGTTGGAACTACAGTAATTTAGGCCAATATTATTTATATATTTATTTAAGGTAGGACACAAAGCTTATTTATAGTTTTATTCCACTTAAAATAATATTATTCACATCATTTCCACAACCGGTCTAACGAAAATTTCTTCAAAATGGCGATCGACGAATTTAAACCATGTAGTTGAACATGACAGAAACAAGTTTTTTACAATGATGCACCCACGCAGTGAATAAAAATATTTTATTCGGTTAAATATTTCAAAATATGATAAAATAATTATAAAATAATTTACTATCTATAAAAAAAATGACAAGTATTTTCTATTTTCCAAGTCTATACAATGCCTGTATTAAAAGGTATTAAAGTGAGCACTATATTACACATCACAAATAGCATTACAAAACGAACAATAAGTACTTTTAGATCTGTTTAAAATATTGTTTTGGATTGGGTAAAAAGAAATTAATAAAAGTAATGAAATAGTATGAGAAAACTAGAGTTTACGTTATTTTAAATGTAAAATATAACATGTAAAACTTAACATTTATAACAAAACAGTGATCTTTTACAAGTGTTGGCAACCCAAAACCTAAACATTTGACTTTTGAACTGTCATCCAGGTAAAAATCTATCATGAACAGACTCAACCACATTAGTTAGGTCTTAAAACACTTTGAATTACTACAAGATGGGTCTTTGTTTAGGGAAAAAAAAAAGTAATCCATCTCCTATTGGAAGACTTTGTTACAAGCCCCAAGAGGTAGGTAGGACCTCTTTCCCCCCGGAAAGAATATCATTCTGGATACAACCATGAGATTTATTACAATACGCTACATCCTCATTGGAATTTTTTTAAGGTCTATATCAGAAAGCCATTATTACACTTGTGATGTGAGCTTAGACACTATTTTATAGAATAGGCAAGTTAAACAGTAGTAATTGTGTGGGAGGGGGTTAGATTTTTTTTAAAATAATAGTGACCCTAGAGCACCTTCCGGTTTATCAAATGAAAGAAACAGCCTTGAAGATGTCTCTCGGACATTCTTTCTTGCCCAGGCATGTGAAAGGTGTGGCCCTGCTCTTCAGTAGCAACGAGAATGGCAGGACTCTTACCCCGTAATGTCGACATAGAGGTAAAAGCTGGGAACCTTTGGAGGACCCCAAAAGTTTGGTCGGACTCAAATGAGCGTGGGTCCATCCCATCAAGGTTATCTCTGGGGTAACAGAGTGGGGAAGTCCCTCACGGACATGTCCAGCCCGCAGAGAAAGAAGCGACATTCAAGGAGGTTTACATATTCGCCTTTTAGAGGGAAAGGAATAATGGAGTGTTAAGTTGGCAATACTGGGGAAGAGCGTGAGGCGATGTATGATCTGTGACAGTGTTGAGTGTCGAACATTGAGCCAAACGAGCACAAAGATATCATTTAACAAGTTCTAGATTTACATTCTAATTACATTGAACAAAGTGTATACTATTTATAGAGTATCAAATTGTCCGTGCTTTGATATCAAGATAATAGGTCGTTTAACTATTTATCATGAGGCATAACTATTATTCAGAACATTACACTTGCCAAGATATTAATTCTTTGGCTACACTATATAGAGCCACCACATTCACAAATCCCTTTGTCCTTTGTCCCAATGAACCGTTAATTTAATTTTAGCACTGCGTCTTGCTACCCAATCGAAATGTATGCCCATGTACTAATTATGCTTGTGGTTTTATAGGCCAAGCGCCAGGGAGTAAAATAAGCCCCAATTCGGAAATAATTATTGGAAATCTGCAAAGTGTTTTAATCGCTTTATATTATATCTGTAATGATCATACTAAGTTTTCCCCCTCTTACGAGGTCTGCGTTCGGTGCCATATTGGCGGCGAAATGAGGGTTTTCGCAATTATCTTGTTAAACGTTAATTTTATGGTAAAAATAGTTAGTATATATCTTATTCAGAATAAATTTCTCTATAAAAAAGGTCTTTACACATTTTTTCATAAAATGAAGTATTTTCATGCTATAGCTAAGAGAAGCCTAAGCTTTTCACACAACTGCACACAATAAAGGGGTTCCCAATCTATCCTTCAATTTTAACGTTAAATAATCCATAAATACAACAATGTTTTTATAATATTACTATTTATTTAAGTTAAAACCTTTACAGTAATTCTAGTGAGTTCTTCACCTTCAGTTGCCGCAAACAATAATAAACTTTAAGTGCTTTTTTATGTGTAAGTAAAACTGAACATTTACATTAAATCAACATACACGTGACTTATTTGTTAGCCTTTAAAGCAAGTGTCCACGAATGACTCTTTGTTTTTGTTATGGGTAATTTTTTATCTTCTCACCAACTCAAGAGTTAGAGGGGGGGGGGGGGGATTGGGGTGAAATATTGTTAGTCT
>CABFWB010000745.1:150265-167049 GCA_902151455.1 Timema bartmani
GGGGGGGGGGGGGAATTGCGTGAAATATTGTTAGTCTGTGTCACAACCTGAATGTTCTAGCAGCTTCAAATATCCTAAAGAAGTAAAGGACAACATTTTGTCCCTATACGTTTGTGACACAACTTCCTCGTTTTTCGGACAGGGCAAAATAAAGTTTGTCAAACTTTTAAACACAAACCGAGAAATTATAAGAAGTTGTGCAAATTTTCAATTATCAGGATGCTCATCTGGCCGATGTAGACATGGCAGGCCAAAGATTCATTGTAACCCTTTAAGGAGCCAAGAACAAGGAAGATACTTTGAACAAATTAAGTTTTAAATTGTTCGCGAAATAGTTGTTGAAGAACACTTTAAACCTCGCATCTTTATCTCCCACTCAGGCAGCTGCACGCCAGCATTCCTCAGGAACTACCAACAAATTCAAACATGGTATGGAAACAACAAGAATCCCTTAGTTTGTGGTTGGAAAATCTCAAATTACGGCTTACTCCACAGGCACTCCTTAAAACCATAGCTTGTAAATGTATTAAAGGCTGCAGAGCAGCTTGCAGTTGTCGTAAAGTTGGTCTCCAATGCTCCATTATTTGTTTTTATTGCCAGGGACAATCATGCACAAATATAACACATGAGGAGGACATGGTAAATCACGATGAATAAAGTGATGAGATTGAGGAGGTGGATAGCGAAGACATTCATCATCCCTCAACATACAAGAGAATAAAATTAAATTAAAAGCATTGTAGTGGATTAGGCCTACAGGGTAAACCACATGAAAAAAAGCGCGCCATCTCATGGTGGTGTGGAACCGAGTATGAATACATGAATATGTCAAATATGTCTTGTGAGTATAAAAACAAGAATATGTTTTAATACGTTCGCTGATTATACTGATTATTTCCCTCGTATTCCCAATAGTGTGTTATGAGCGAAATAAGGGAAACAATAAAATAACTCTATGACCGTAAATGTTTTACCTTGCGCTGTAAAAATAAATAAGCATATTAAAAAACATTTAGTAATAAATATTATTTCTTTAGCGTTATAAAACATAAATCTTTTGTAACATATGCCCTGGTTACATTTTAGTGGCCAAAATAACGGATCATTTAACGAGAAATTAAAAATTAGATTTGGAACCCCTCTAATGTGTGCAGATACGTGAAAGTCGTAGGCTTTTGAGGCTCTAAATAGAAAATACTTGATTTAAGAAAAATGTGTACAGGACCTTTTTTTTAGAAAATTTTATCCTGAATAATATATATCGTAACTATTCTTATGATAAATTAACATTTGACGAGATAATCAAGAAAAAGCTCATTTCGCCATCATCTTTCAGAGATGGCGCCGAACGCAGACCTCGTAGGAAGGGGAAAACTTGGTATGTTATTGAGAGACCTTAAATAAGGTGAATAAGATAATTTACAGATTTACACAGATTTTTAGCAAATTCAAATACCTGACGCTTGGCCTATTAGGGATGAGGAAGGTTATATTTATAGGAAGTGTACCCGCATTTACATTGAGGGAGAATGGGGGAAAAAAATTTTAAACCCCACCCTCAGTACACCCGACAAAGATCAGAACCTCAATCTCTCCGTCATCGGCAGTCTAGCCTATTGCAAGCAGTGACGCCTTAAGCCATGCAGCCACCAAAGGGATGTTGGAGTACATGAGATAGTAGAGGAAGCAAGACTGAGATAGTATGAGCATGTAATGAGGATGTTGGAGTACATGAGATAGTAGAGGAAGCAAGACTGAGATGGTATGGTCATGTAATGAGGATGTTGGAGTACATGAGATAGTAGAGGAAGCAAGACTGAGATGGTATGGGCATGTAATGAGGATGTTGGAGTACATGAGATAGTAGAGGAAGCAAGACTGAGATGGTATGGGCATGTAATGAGGATGTTGGAGTACATGAGATAGTAGAGGAAGCAAGACTGAGATGGTATGGGCATGTAATGAGGATGTTGGAGTACATGAGATAGTAGAGGAAGCAAGACTGAGATGGTATGGACATGTAATGAGGATGTTGGAGTACATGAGATAGTAGAGGAAGCAAGACTGAGATGGTATGGGCATGTAATGAGGATGTTGGAGTACATGAGATAGTAGAGGAAGCAAGACTGAGATGGTATGGGCATGTAATGAGGATGTTGGAGTACATGAGATAGTAGAGGAAGCAAGAGTGAGATGGTATGGACATGTAATGAGGATGTTGGAGTACATGAGATAGTAGAGGAAGCAAGACTGAGATGGTATGGGCATGGAAAGAGGATGTTGGAGTACATGAGATAGTAGAGGAAGCAAGACTGAGATGGTATGGGCATGTAATGAGGATGGAGGAGAGGATGCCAGCCAAAGAGAATAATGGAAATGAAGTATGTAGGGAATAGGCCGCAAAAGAGGCCAAGAAAGAGATGGGAGGAGGAACAGATAACAGAAATTGTTCAAGTGAGAGAAGAATGGAAGAAATTAAAGGAGGAAGGATAGAGGAAGATGGAGGCATTTTACTAAACTGACCCGGCCACAGGCTGGAAACACTTGATGATGATGATGATGATGATGTGTCAAAACTATCCTTGATGCAAAACTTCACTTTTGAACTGCATTCACCTGGTTCGGCAGGTGGTCGAGTGGTACAAAAGGATCACTGATGACTCACTCAGCTTTGTTTAAGTATTTGAGAATAAAATCATTCCAAATGCCTTCAGTAAGCAAAAAAAAGATAAACATATCAAGTTGCAGTAGGAAATTTAACCAGGTAGCCAGTTTTTTAGGCTAAATTTTCATGATGATAGTTTATATATTTTCAACAACGTAAACCAAAGATGTTTTGTGTACTCCTGTGAATGTTGAGGGGGGGAAAAAACACGTGTTAGCACCTCTGCTTTTTTTGATAGTAGTAATTAAATTGAATCATATTTTTATTGGAAATTTCCCGTAAATTATTTATTTCAAGCGAGTTCTAAGCATCATGTTTTGTACAAATCCAGAGTACAATCTACTACTCAAAAACATTTATCTTTAGAAAGAGGATTTTAAAAAGTTCACTCAAACTTTTCTAGCTCTCGAGATAAGCACTATGTTATGTCACACTGTCAATTTGCTCACCGTTGTCGCAAAAGCTTTTCATAGACCTGTGAATTATATTCGGGCCTCCATAACTTGGAAACTACTGGTTAAACTGTCTTAAAATTTTAAACATGGTCATATAACCATTCAAAGATACTATGTGCCAAATTTTACCAAGATTTAAGATAGGGTGGGTTCCTTTTCCTCTGAATATTAAATAAATTTACATGAAATGACCCACATTTAAGATATGCACGTCTGATGCAAACTAAAGTGACTTTGGATCCCATAAATAAGATACGTATCTCAAATAAAATAAAATTGAAACTATGAATAAGGAAAAAATAGAGATTTGATGCTTGTAGCCTGGAACACAGACTTTGTACCTGTAAGGTACTTAGTGATCTGTAAGAAATCGATACCACGGTAGCAGATGTGTCTGACCAAAGTCCTTATCCGCAAGTCCTTACTACTTATAACTTTGTAGAAGTTGGATCAACTTTAACTTTCTGCGACTAAGTTTATACTGACTACCAACCACAGTTAAAAAACTATGTGCGTGTGTATAAAAATTAAAGCAAGAATGGGAGTGAGAGAATCCATTGCTCAATTTATGTCCAGAATACTGATAGGCCTACATAGTATGTTTTATTCATTTTCAAGTTATTGCAATTATACTAACTGTGATTGTAGACATTAATCAAACATATTTATTGTAAATCCACTTAGCTCACAGGTTCAGGTCTATTTATCAAAAAATTAATTTTATTTTTACTTTCTTATAACTAAATATTGATTCGCTGAAATACTGCTTGTTCTTTGCTACCAAATTACTCACTAGACCTGTACACTATTTTCTTTCAAAGTGTTGTAACAGTATTGGTAGAGGATACAGACTTTCTCATTGGTTACCATGGTCACATGATTAAGAATACAGACTGTTTAGCCAAGATTGAGATTGTTAAGCGCCGTTAAGTAGTACAGACCAGCAAGTACCTTACAGATACAGAGTCTGTATTCCAGGCTTTACTGTTCATTTAAAGGATCCATAGCTTAACCTAATTTTAAGGAAACAAGACAAGGAATATTTATTTTGTAAGAAACTGCACCAACAATTGCTTAAATAGAGAAAATAGGAAAGCCAAACTAAAAGTGACAACACGTGAAACCAGGTTGATTGCATCTGACCTGGATTAGAAGCATATCTCGAAATTTTGGGAATTTTGAGAACATCAGGCTTTGATCAGACTTTGATCCAACCTTGCCAATTTTTAATACAATAAATGAACAGAATATAAAATAGAATTGGGTCAAGTAAATGGTCTGGGTCGATTTCAAATGATCTTTGATAAAACTATATTTAAATCATTCCTAAGTTTATGTAGGATATTAAATAAAACGAGAAATCAAAATGACTTAAAGAAACCCACAAATGCAGCAAGCCAATTGAGCTGCCCCTTTCCTGGCATGTAGCTAGATGACCAGATGGGACGACTCGCCCTGCACCTGAAAAGAGTCCATCTATACAACAACATGAATTCAAAAACAAAACATTAGAACATTGCTCTTGTAATGGAAACCCAAAATTATTACATGTAATGCCCTGAGGTGGGGGATATTATTGAACCATTGTATTGGATTTGGTTTTGTTAATCAAACAATAGGCCTAAATAATGTCCTAGAGTGAAATATCTTATCAATTTAAAATACCATCAAAATCTTTGAAATACAAATTCAAAATGTATTATACTTTTGAAATCCCAAGTAGAAGTTTAAGTAGATTACCAAAATCGTAGATAAAGGGATAGATCTAACATTGATTTTTAAAAAAAACAACGAAAATGACCAGTTATAAATTTTACAAATAATATTTCCAAAATGTTTTAATCCCAAATCCATGCATTTTGGTACAGCCATGTTATCAATCATATTTGAGACATAATTATGTTTCTCAAGTGTGTTTAAGTTGACATAAAGTCCGTGGAGAGTTGAAAGCTTCCTCTTACATCACGGACAAGAAAAATTAACTCTTAAAAAATTACAAATCTACCCAAGTGATTATTCATAAAATTCACTATGGTAGAGTATCAAATTATGATAATTGAATTCTATACAGGGTTGGATGCAGATTATGTAATAATTGATCAAGTTAAATAGCTTTATGTTGAAAAGTAACTTATGAATTATAGGAAAATAAATAAACCCTGGCCGGTTTTAATGCAAAAGAATATGAAAAGTTGAAGGTTTGTCGCACATTTTGGTTAAGTAGGTACTTTATAACATAACTTTGAACCACACTACATAACGTATTTTCTTTACTGGAATTAAGGTAGTGGTATTAAACCTAGCCCTAAGAAATATCTATTTACAAAGCTTAAATTGATGTGGAATTTCCAAATAAGATTAAATTTAGACAAGTGTTTTTCTATTACTTAAGTTACTTCCGAAATTTGCAGCCATAATATTGAATTTTGCTTCAATAATGTGTATGCATTATTAACATGGGGAAATGAAGTTTATTCAATGTTACATATTTTGTAGGTTGACATATGTAAATCTGGGCTCTACTTATCACTAATTACTTCCTCCCCTCTGTGACGAGGCCGTGTACAGCAACCAGAATTATCCTCACATGCCCTGGCAAATTCATTAAAAATATTTGACTGCAATCGCTGTGGCTATCGGCACATTAGACATTCGTGCCCAAAGGTTCGGGGGCGGGGTTGCTAGATGTCAACAATTGAATCACTTTGTGTAAATGCTGCCCTCTGATGAAAAACGGGAAGTTGATCCATATGGACCAAATAATACCACTGATTAGATACCAACTGATGGTCTCAGCGATTCATCCAGAATGTTTTGCAATCTATTTCATGTATCTATTGCTAGATGTTCCTCAGTCGGCAGTAGAGTTTGACAGAAGCACACCATGAATCGAACCTCTAAACATCGATAAGGTTGAGGTTGTGTTCACGATTGAGAGTGGTGCCTCTGTGAATAATTCAATAGAAGTGGTGGTGACGAAAGTCAGCTTAAGACTTCAAATTTCATTCTAAAATGTAACTGCTGAGCTTGAATGCATTCTATGGGACAATCACAGAGAAATCATAAAATTTGTAGTTGTCGATGTTGAAGATGTCCCAATTTTAGTAAAAATTACATCTAAAAATCTGGGTCTCATATAAAGATTAGTGACAGTCCAATCTATTGATAGCCAGGAGAAAAAGAAGATAATTAATCAATAGTGACCTCTTCAAAGGGTTGGGTCGCATTTCAGGAAAATATCACATTAAAGTGACAACTAATCACAACCCAGTTATTAATCCTCCTATGAGGATTCCTCTAGCTTGCATGACCATCTGAGGGCTAAGCATATTGAAGAGTGATTTCTTAGGTCATTGGGCCTCCAAGGTGGGTCAATCCAATGGTCATAGTGGAGAAGGGAAATAGAAACCTTCACCTATGTTTGGACCCAAAGGACATCAACAAAGTTCTTGAAAAAGAACATGACTTCATTTCATTCCCTAACGAAATTCTGGCTGGACTCAATAACCAAAGTCTTCTTTGTTGTAGACAAGACAAATGGGTTTTGGCACAGTGTCTTGGATGAGACAAGCATTCAACTTTGCCACTTCTCAACACCTTTCGGTAAGGGGTTTAAGATCGTGGAAAAAAGACCTATAAGTTTAGGATAGGCTCATCAGTCATTGAAGACCTTCAATGTTTACAATCAATAAAGGAGTTATTCCATTTTCTCAAATTTGTCAAATATCTGAATAGATCTATTCCACATGCATCAGAATTAACAGCTTCTCTTAGAGAATTGACCAAAAACTATATTCCTTTATGTTTGTAAACGAAGCATGAAAATTAATTCATCTTGATCAAAAATTTGACCACAAGAGCACTAGTATTGGCATTCTTTGATCACCAACTGCCAATTACACTATAATGTGACGAAACAAGCTATGAGTTGGGAGCATGTATGCAGCAAAATGGTCATTCCGTGGCTTATTGAGCCGTGTCTGTGTATGGCTCCTGTAACTCAAAGAGTCTTCTCTCCTGGTCTCACTTGCATGGCTTAGGCAAATCCGCCGTGTAAACTCTTGTTTGTACGTGTGTCTGGTTGCACATAAGATTTTTATACCGAGGTCTGGAGTTTGACTCTGTCTTGTGGCTAGACTGGAGCAGTTACTGAGTTATTGAACAGAAAGGTTGTATTTTCCTATCGTCAAAGCATGGGTAGATCAACGAGGGACCTAAACCAAGACAGTGGTGTGTTCTGTGCTGGAATTGTACTATTTTGATCTGTATCTGTTCACTTGGAAGCAACTAAATGTTTCTTGGTAAAAGATTTGTGCCTTTGTGTACCGTCTAATGTGGTGACGATATTTGGTGACTATTTTCAAGTCTGTTGGAGGGTGCGCGCGGGTTTAGCGATAAGGTTTGCGTCTTCTCTAATTTGATGGTTGTTTGTACCAAGATCAACCAGAACTAACATTCATAAAGCAGGTAAATAAATCTAACTTCAAAATTGTCTGATTTAAATTATTCACAGTCTTCGACCAATTCCAAGACCTTAATGGCAGGTGTGACAAGTTCCGAGGTCTAGGACCCTCCTTAAAACATAGTATGGGTATCAATGGGTGGGGTATTAGGTGAATATCCACACCAAGTGGACAGGTCCTGGGATAGAAGAATCCCCAAATTTGGTGAAGAGAACATGCAGATAATGCTTTAAGAGTCATGACAAAATATGAGCAAAATTATTCACAAATATAAAAAAGCCATATTGTATGTTTGTGAGAAATATCATTACTACGTTTATGAGCGTCCACTCAAGGTAAAATTTAGTCAAAAGCCTCTGCAGTGAATTTTTTCAAAGAGTTAGCATACTAAATTTTTACTGAATTCAAAACATTTAACACTAATTTAAATTATATTTCAATAATTTTAAATAAAATATGAGTCTATTAATTTTATCTTTGACACACTTGATAGAATAGTCTGAATTTAATCTCCCCAAATAACAAATTTACTTGGGAAATATAATAAAACATCTAGCTTCCGCCTCTGAGTACACTCAAAAGAAAGAGCAACCCTACCGTACCAAGTAAACGATAGTAGAGACTCTTATATTAACTTTTATCTGACCTTTTCTTAAAGGGCTATAATAAACCAAGCTAGAAATTGAACGGAATCAATACTATACCGCAGATGACCAAAATTGTATCCACATTTGCCCCTTATTCCTATTCAGAAACTTGGTCTAACATTCACATCCACAGATATTGTAGAATTTTCTAGCAACTATAGCCCCTTCACTAGATAATTTAAAACAGAATATTTTAATAGTAAAATAACATAATAGGTAACATTAAAATTAGTTTTGTTTTTTTAATTTTTTTAACTAAATCAACTGTCTGTGCTTGAACCCAATTTTTATCTTCCCTGCTAATGTTAGCAAGGCTATCCCACATCTGCACACTTACAAATTACAACTACAAATTAGCTACCAGTATTTCTTACACATGATTTCAGATAAAAAAATTATGAAAAAGTAGCATTCACAGGGCTTTCAAAATAACAATCAGAAAAAATTTATAAAAATCAAACCAAAGAATCTTTTAAAGGACAAAAAGAAAGTCCTATCCACAGCACTGGAGTCACTAAATATGCGGAAAAAGTCCAAACTTTTTAAATACGTGAGGATTAACTAACTAGGGAGGAAACAGGAATTGCATACAAAGAATAAATTATGTTCAAAGGTAACTTGAGCCATTAGAACTTTGCTATCAGTAAAATCCGGAACAATGTAGTCAAGAATAAAACACAAACTTTGGAAGAAACATTCTTCTTCATTTTTGTATAAATACTGATGTGTTTGTGTATTAACCAGGAAGTTCAAGTTTTTACTTTGTAACTGTATTTGTACATCAAAAATAATAAATACATTTTTTTATTTAATGTGTTTTATATATTATCCATTCTGATTTTTGAACTTTAAAAAACTTTTTATATTAAATTATTCCTAGTTAGCTAGAGAAACTACTCAATTTATGGTCAATTAATCCCATTCTTAGCTGTTTTATAATAACAAATTTATATTCATAGGTAAAAAAAAACAACGGAAAGTACGGTAATTAATTTTACTACAGCTATTTTAAATGTTATAATTTATACTAGTTTGTGTGCAATTTTTTATTTTAATATTTTAGTTGTGATTTAATTCAAAACAGTTTTAAACTAAAACTATTATAATCATATAAAATAAACCAATTTAAAAAGCTATTCAATAAAATAATTGTAGGTTAATTCAATTTGAGCTTCGTAAATACGTCTCTGTGGCTAAATAAAATATCAAATAAATTATAATGCTCGATTATAGATATCTTTTCTGTAAACCCAGTGTTCTCAAAATTGACACAGGATTTTATTGTAAAAATGAATTATATAATTTATTTTCAGTGCAGTAATAGTTCAGAGGCAATACAATGGTTCAAATATTCAAAATTTGGTGATTTATAGCATCATATCAACTATATTTGTAATTTTTAAAAACTCACTCTCGTTTGCCAGCAAGTTCTTTAAACTCCTTTATCCTTTTTTTCTGAGTTCCTTTGACTGTGGCCAAAGTTATGTTCAGATCCAACAACTCATTGTTGACGGCCGCCAACTCCTGGAATCAAATAAAAAGAAAAAAGGTTATTATTGAATCAATTTAAATGACCTAGTATATTAATAAAATGAAGTTTGTCTTTCGTCACGTGTCTTGTGCGATGTCTATCGTGCACAGGGGTCTGAAATTTAAACATTAGTAGCCTCTGTGTATGAACATGCGTACCTAGAAGTCAAAATTTTAAAATTTGTATATGATTTTTTTAGATTAATTAAAAACTAAGTTAAAATAAATAAAATTAAGATAGATTTTTTTTCTGTCAGTTTGAAGCAAATAAAAGCGTCGCCATGGATAACCAAGCAATCCAATGCCATCCAGTCCGGGCAAAGGCGGGCACTTCTGCTAGTTAATAATAATAATTTGGACAAAAAGAAACAACAAAATTCTCACATTTTTTAAATAGTTTAGGATAGATAATTTGTATTTGAACACTGAACCATTGATCTGTATTTAATACAGTAATCTATTGGTTTGTATATTTTTAATTTTAAAATAAAATGATTTAGGTTATTACAAGTGAAAAAACAAATAATAAACAAGGAATTTCTGGGTTTCCACTAATTTCTTGCAACATGATTAATTCCCTGTGTTTTCTAGCTATTCAAGAAAACTAATTAAGTATAGAGGAATGACTCAACTAATTGATCGTAAAACGTTCCGGCATATGAATTGTGCTGGTGAGTTTTCTAGGATTATTTTTTTAAGATTTAGAATATTTTCATCATGTTTGATTTGTTATGATTGGAAACTTCAAAATCCTGTGTGTGTATAGGTGCTAGAAAACATTAAATTTCTCATAATTTAACAGAGAAAAAAAAAATTAGAAAATTCAGCCATGGTATAAAAGTAGTGGACGTCACTTTAATTAAAAATCAAAGAGATTGTTATAATAGTTTTATTGCAATTAAATGTTTGGTTTTGTGTAACTTACCTAATCAAAGTGATTTAATAAAAAAGAACTTGTTAGTATTTTTTCATTAGCTTGATCAATGTCCATATTCAATACCATAAACAACCTGAACGGGTAGTAAGACACGGTGCTAAATAATAATAATATTAATAATAATACCACAAGTTTAAACCTTGTCAAAGGAAACACATTGAATATGAGATCATGGTTCGATGCTGGTCGGGTGTACTGAGGGTGGTTTTTACAAAATGGTTTTCCACTCTCTCTCTCCATACAAATGCAGGTACACTTCCTTTAAATTCAACCTTCCTCATCCCTAACCCAATAGCTTAGTTAGCACATAGGTGTAGGAAGATGCAGTGTTTAGGTAGTAAGATGCAGTAAAACTTCCAGGAACAAATATCATTGAAAAATCCATAAAATTGAATAACCGAAGCTGTGAATGTATTAAATAATCTATTCACAGCACAACTTGAAACTTGGAAAAAGCAAAATCTCAACTGCGCACGAGCAGATTGTCAAACAACTCAAATGCATAAGAAACATTCTAGCGCAGCACGAAGATACTTACTAAGGTTTTAAACATTTAAAAAAAATGAGTTTAACCAAATCTTTTTATGTGTGAATGAATAAAAATTCCTGAGCTTAGCCTGACCTTTCATGAGTGAATAAATAAAAGTTTTGATTATAATATAATAAGACCATGGTTAAAAATTACCATTAGGTTGAGTTTTCCAAGAATGTTTTAACAGGTTTTTTTTCCACATTTATTTTGTTACCATCAAAAATTCGATTATGTTGTTGTGTGCCTAAGTTCTAGAAAACATTAAATTATTTATAATGCTATGAAAGAGAAAAAATAAAAATAGTCCCTCCCTCTGCTCAGACTAGAGCTAGATAAACTTTTTTTACTTAATAGTTTAAATACAAAGAATTGTATTTAGTAAATTATTGTTCTTTATAGGTAAAATATTAACTTAGAGTGGGTGAGATTATATATTGTTTTTTGTCAAACTGTTAAAAAGAACAAACAATAAGGGTCTAGACTTGTACCTAAATACAGAGTTTTGGGCATGTTTGTAGTATTAAGAACAGTGGTGCTATTTTTTATATTCCTAATAGGTCATCTAAAATGTTGTGTGAACTCAAGCGAGAAACATGTTTTTCCATTAATTTGGACACACAGTTGGAGAAGGAGGGACATTTTGCTCTCAAATGTTGGGTGTGTCACTGTTTGTTCACTATACATGCTCAAATAATGTAGGGCAGTGGTTCCCAAAACCTGGGTCGAGACCCATGAGGGTCACGAGAAGGTATGGAATCTCCCCACCCCCCCACCCCAAACACTTCATCAAACCGGGATATTTCAAAGATTAACAGCAATACCAACAGTTTTGAAACAATATTTTGGAGCCCCCCTCCCCCCCCATGATACTTGTAATTTTTTGACCCTGTTCAAGGACAAGCCAATTCAGACTTCCAGAAGTTCAAACATTTCTCTTCTCTGTTCTAACAATATAGCCTATGGCCTGATTTTGGTAAGAAAAACTAAGTTAAAATCATTTTAATATGTTCATACATCAAGTCATGTTATCTGCAGCTGTCACTTTTGATATTTATTACTAATCCATATAAAATAACACATATGGGCTGCACAAAGAAATGTGTTTGAATTTTCTAAATTGTTCTTCCAACCAAAATCAGACTATATCTTTATGAACAAGAAAGTTTAGGTCTTGTAACTAACAAGATCCCCAGAATGATTTGTGTTGTACTCTACCCATCAACATAGGATACAAATTCAAAAAATTCACCTACAAAATGAATCAGCATCATTGTTGTCACTGAAAAACTATATTTTTGTCACTTAACAAATTTTTCACTGGAATATAGGTGGGTCATTTTCAATCTGTTTGATTAAAAATTTACTGGAAATGATTTAATTTCTAGTTGATAACATATTATATCAATACAAAATAAAAACTCAAATGAACTCTTCCACAAGAATTAAACAGCATTTTAGTTGTCACTGAAATAATATACTTACCAAACATTGCAACAATAATCACATTTTCTTTAAGGGGGATGCTTTACATTTTGTTTGATTATAAAATTGAAATAACTCTTTGTTATTTAAATTAATTAATTTTGGCTAAAAAAATTAATACAAAAATAATAGGTAATTTAAATTATAATGCCCTTTTAGATTTTGGATCACGTACAAAAAATGTTTGGTGAACAATGATTTAGAGGGATACTGACCAAGATTTTAGGGTTTTGTAGACAGATCGGAGTTTTACTATATTAGTTGGTGGGATAATACTCGCCCCGTCTTTTTCATTGTTATGGTACAATATTTAGATATTTTATTCATTTTATTACACACACAAGAATACGTAAAATTGAATACACCAAGATTTAGATATTTTGAAAACTTTTAATAAACAATATAACTTTACAGATCTAAATTGGTATTTGAGAACATTGATTACGCGGAAGGACTTCTTGGTGAGTTATGCTTTCACAAATATATATTTTTATTGTGTTGAAATTTTTCACGATATTTGTTTTGTTATAATCGGAAATTTGCTTATGTTGTTGTGTTTACATAAGTGCTAGAAAACAGTTACATTTCTAATAATATGACACTAAAGAACAATATTACATTTTTAATAATTTGACACAGAAGAAAAAAATAATCCGTCCAACGTTTTCCCGCACTTAACAAAAGCCAATTTCCGATTATAATAAAACAAATATTGTGAAAAGATTCTAAAAATTGTAAAAAGAAAAGAATATTATAAAACTCACCTAATTCACCCGATCACGTATACTTTGAGATCATAAAAAAATAAAATTGAGCGCTCGCCAGTTCGCAAAGAGTCAAAGAGTTTTGAACAAAGGAGTTCGTTGGATGTTAAGACTGGGAACCCATTGCACCTACAATGAAACTCCTCGCAGAAAGTCAGAACCCACTACATTGACGACAATAAAACTCACATAAAGTCAGTTTATATATGATGGTCGTGTAAACAAATTTTTTTAGCAACATTTGAAAGTCTTACCTAAAAGTACAGAGAAACTAGCGTATGCTTTGCCCTCTGAGAACTCGAGATCTACACTGAGAATTGCCGAGCCTGCACCGCCAGACGCGTAAATGTTACCACCAAGCGGGGGAAAAAAGGCGCTAAAACCCCACGTCAAAGTCGCTAACAAATAAAACGCCACTAAAATGTTTGTCCAAAAAAATTAGTTTGAGTCAGAGGGGTCGTTAGCGGCGGTGTTAAGGTGAGGGGACACGTCCCCACATATAATTTGCTCAGGTAGGATGTAAATAAGTCAATTTTATTTTAATAATAAAAATGCTAGTACACAACATATTTTTGTTAATAATATGGTATATACTTTGCAACTTGACTTCTTAGTTAACAATGATCGACACTTAAGATCAAATATGACATAAAAACGACTAAATCACATTGCAGTTCGTCATATGCACAAAGATGTATTGGATAGCATCGATATAAAAGAAACGGCGAGGGATTTTATTCAGAAAAATGAAAAAGGAAGATCGACATTTGGATAAATGCATTAATGATTAAGGTAATTTATCTGATTAATACAATAGCTAAATAAGTCATCATATCACATATTTGTTATTCAGTTGGTAAAAAAAGTTATTTTTACTATATATATACTTATATACTTAGCACCACGTCTTACTACCCGTTCGGGTTATAAGCTACTGGGTTAGGAATTGGGAAGGTTGAATATGGAGAAAGTGAGCCCATATTTGCGTGGAGGAAGAGTGGAAAACCATTTGAGGAAAGACCACCCACAGTTCACCCGAGCAAGATTCCGCGATCCCTCGAACTCGGCAGTCTAACTCAACACGAAACCAGCGCGTCAGCCAACTACGCCACCGAGGCGGGTAATTTTACTATAATGTGAAGGGGAAAATTTGTTATTTCCAGGGCCGTAACAAGGAAAGTAGGTTTCAACCCCTTTCTTCCGAAAGTGGTAAGAGTAGGTTTATATATATATATATAGTTTCTCGTCAATGTCTAGGCTTGTAGGTTATTGGAGTCGATTTAATTTTCTAATAGCTACAAGATGATTTATGTGTTATAATACTAAAATGCTTCGTAAAATTTCTAAAGTAAGAAAATTTGACCAAAATTTAGGGACGTCACCACGAGCCACTGCAAATACCCGCCCCTCCTTTTCCCCTCACCATTCTACCCCAAAATACTGGGTATTTGCTTGTTTGAATTCATCCCGTCCCCCCCAAATAAAGAAGAGCTAGCGACGCCTATGGTTTTAGTTGCCGATATAACGCGTTTAAATGACCCAAAATTTACTAATAAATCCCACAAAATAGTGAAATAAATAGTGAAAATAATTAACAAAGCCATTTGTACTGTTCCAAGTTTTCTAACATTAACATGGGACATGAAAATGTGTATATTTGTTTAGATCTTTGAAACAAGTTTCTAATCAAAGTAGACAGTTTCAGTTTTCGTGGTTTTTATGGTATTTGTCATTTTGTCGCTAGAAGATTTTGTCGCCGACTCCATATGAAAAACTAGCTATATGTAGCGACAAAGTTATTACGGTGGCAGCACTGAGTACAGTCGTGTCTTCGTACGGCGACTTTAATATTCTGATTTTTCAGCAACAAAAAGGGCGTTCCCATTTCAGTTTTCATCTGTGATTCAGACTTTCCCACAGAAATAAAAATGTAAGCTATTTCGTTTCAACTAGTTTATCGAATGCTATTTGCGAAAGCGGTAAGATGTTTGTCTCACTAAGACTTGGTGGTCTAATCTTCCAGTTCCCACACGATCTTTAGTTCCTAAAACGATGTGTACTGATTGCTATTTTCTGTCTTCCTCTGTAAGGTACACCATTTCGTCACCAGGGCTGCCCACGCGCTAAACAGATGTTACAAAACAACTACACAAACTCTCAAAAATCAGTTTTCAGTAGAATACACTACACACTTTTTTTTAAAATCCCTAAAAACCTGTATAGAGAGTTTGTTATTTTATCACTTCCCGGATAACCTATTTTTAATAAAAACGTTTTCGACATTTTCGAAAGATTATAAAATTTTCAAAATTAGACATCAGTAAACTACCCTTGAACGATAGTTTCTCCGAAAAATTAGTATACAATGTTACTATAAGATAAAATACTCCCTGGATATTAATTTCAAACAAAATCGTTTAAACCATTAATTTTGAATTTTCAAAAAATCAAACAAACTAACCTTAATTGAATAGCGGCAGTTAAAATCACTATTTTGTCTCGAGTTTTGATCTACAATAATACTAAATAATGTATACACTTTACTAACAATGGCGTTGCTTATGTTTTGAAAGTGGGAAGACTGATTAAATATATATTTTTTAAACATACATATTTAATGTCCTTGTAAAGTAATAATGCGGTAGGAAGTCAAGTTTATAACGGTTACAAAAGTGAACACAAACTACTTTCATTATTCTTACGTCAAGTCGTGTAATCTTCAGTTGACACTTTAGATAGATATCAATACCTGAAAATTACAAATAATAGAGTAAAATGTTACTAATTAATGTTGACCGTAAAAGTATGAATTTTCTAAATTGCTCCTCCAACCAAAATCAGGCTATACATTCAGTATTACCCTGAATATCGACTGCTTTTTAAAATATTTTGGCCACTTCCTTTGTATTAGCAAGGAAAGCAATTTTTCTCAACGTTGGATGTAGTGTGGACACTTGCGATGGCGTTTTATAACAGGAATTATTGTAAACGTTTCGTCAAAAGTGTGTTACTTGCCCGCCTGGCGCATTACAGATGGGCCACGAACCCCTTAACTTGTCCCAAAAGCGGCATAGCCTAGTTGGGACATGGTCACTGATGAGGATCATAACTGTTTATGGAGCTGCGGGGGAAACTAATTCAGCCCCACCAATCCAAGCAATTACGGCAGAAGGGAGCGCGAGTAATTTTACAGTTTTTATAGCATCCCATTTTTTGGCCAAGATAAATCAAATATTTCTCCAATAGCAACATAGAGTTTAGTTTTCTGCACACGCTAATATCAACAGATCTTGAATATCTGTCAAGGGT